>JAQFXU010000763.1:0-41248 GCA_034693705.1 Spatulosminthurus flaviceps
TTCTTAATAAGCATTACCACGGTCACACGGTCAAAGCCATTTGGAGTCAATGGTTTCAGAGAAAGTTTCTCTAAATACTATTGTTATTTTCTCTCACTAAAGTTTAATATGACGAGACACGGGAAAAGATAAAGTTACATAAATTCTATTACGCCTAAAAGCTACAAGGAATAATCCTCCTATAGTAGTAAGTAATAGTAAGGAATAGTCCTACGTATAATAATTACAGTGTCCGTAGAAATTAAGAAAATAAGATTAAAAACATAAAAGGTTTGCTTTCTCCCACTTTCCAATGACTTCTCCTGGGCAATGGACTTTAAATTGTACGTCTTGCATTGAAATGAATATAATGACATTTCCACAAAATGTGAACTAAAGCCGTAGTCATTTTAGCTGGAGAAAGTACACAGATACCATGTAAATTTAATTTTAAAGGGAAGGCATGGGAAAATGACTTGACCCATCCAAGCTGATTAGGGCATTTGAAGACGCTGAGGTAGATGCTTTTCAAATATGAGAAGGAGACCAGAGGAGAAGAAGAATCTATTGGAAGAAAACGAATTTCCTCTACGGTCGAGCATGATTACGGACTAAAGGGAAATTCATGCATATGATGTGCTCAAGGAGGGATGACCTTTTGTGAAGGAAAAGCCTGTTGGGGAAAGGAACGAAGAAGCTGAAGAAGTAGAAGAAGAAGAAGATGATAAAGAAAGTAAGAGGGAAGGAAATAAAGCAGAAGAGTCTTGTAGACATTGAAGATCAAGATGTGGAAGGGAAATTGAATGCAGCAACAAGAATTTATGCATCTTACTCCTTCCCATACTTTCTCCAACCAGACACACACAACTATTTATCCTTCCACTGATCTGCATATTTAGAAAGGGCAAGAGATCATTAGCTGGGCTTTCTCCATATTTCCTCTTCTACCCAGCTCCCTCAAAATTTCTCTTTTACCTTCACCAAGAAATTCAACTTTACAATTTCTTGCATAATAATCATTTCCCCAAATAGTTTTTCTAGCAAGCTATGCCATATTCCTATATTCTTTATACACTAATAGCCCACGTTGAATAATCATATCGATTCTTGCCCAAAATAATATCCTTAAGCTTTCCCTAACCTACGAGCAAAATGAAGCCCCACTTTCTCCAGTACTTTCACTTTACATATTTTCCTACCTTCCCTAGAATATATTTTCCAAACGTTGATGCTTATTTTCCCCCTTTTTTCCACATTTTTTACTCACTCCATCCTTACCAAAAGCATTGGTCAAAAAGGTTGTACAAATCTTAGGAGAGACCCTAACCTCAGATGTATTAACCCTTTGGAACCTTTCCTATCAAAACTGTAGGGTCAACGGCCATTTAATCAAATGCTTTGTTACAGACAAAAATAATTTTTATTTGGAAAAAAAGAGTTAATTTGGCAGTGATGCAAAAAAAAACAATGGAGAAAGTATATAAAGATTTAATACCACAAGAATTTGTGTTTCTGGACTCGTACAACATTTCTCGGAGAGAGGAGAAAGGAGGGAAAGGAAAACAAGAACTTAATTTGTTTGTGGGAAATCGAAGGATCAATTACTTGGAGGGAATGTATATATAAATTTATATAGAGAAAGAGAGAGAGAAATGAAAGCAAAGGAATTTTGTTGTGTATGGAAGAGGAGTGAAGGGAGAGAGGAAGTGTGTGTGAGAGTGAGAGAGAAAGAAAGAGAGAGAGAGAGAGAGAGAGAGGGAGGGAATGAAAAGAGAAAGCAAAGGAAGAATTCACACTTGAACTAGCGAGAATTGAGCTGAGGAAAATCAAGTAACTTGTTGTTCAAAGGCTGGAGAGAAAGTTTCCCTCTTGTACAAGAGTGGTGGGATAAAGTACTGAGGGAAAAGTCTTTTAGAAAGTTTGATGGGTGAAATGGAGATTTTAAAAATGCTCTTTGTTTTAAACTATTTGTTTTGACGCTCGTCTCTCTCTGCCCAACTCCTAAGTTCAAAGGTATATGATCGGAGGAAACAATGCTGAGAATCATTTGTTCCGACTGAGTGAAATTGCACTTAGTTCTGGTGCTGGTTTGAAAACATTAAGCTTTCTATCTATATCATTCCCCCGGACTATATGTACCAACCCATGGAGGAGATATCATGTGTCGGGTGAATGTACAGAGAATAAAGATAGCATGTACATTTGTATGGAACAGAGGGGAAGAGAGAGAGAGATAAAACTATAGCTAAGGTTAAGACAGGGAATGAGGAACAAGTCCAGTGACGGAACGAATTATCCCCGACCCTTTCTCCTCCTTCTCCTTTTCCCAGCAAAAGGAAAGTTGTCGGATGATGAAAGGAAGAAGGAGGATAGAGTGAGGAGATTGTCTTTGTGGATCCATGAGGCATGCTAAGATGGGATGCCATCCTCATGGTTCCTTTTCTCCTTCTTCCCTATCACCATCATATTCAAAATGAGAGTCTAATAGTCTGTAAAAGGACTCGGCTGGAAGAGATAGGAAAAACAGAGTCAGAGAAATCGTCATGGGAAAATGGAACATATTCCTTCCAATTTCCCACTACACACCTCAACTTTACACATGTTGAACAAAACGTTGAGAAATTTCCCTGCATTTTTATCCTTTCTCTTATTTTCAATTCATTTTTACACGTGTTTGTTGGATTTTTTTAATAATTATGGGTCAATCCCAGATAACATATTTAAGAATTATATTCAAAATAACGGCCTTCTTTCCCTAACTTTCTCCGACATGTGAATGGTTTCAATTAATTGGAGGAACATTATATGAAAGCCAAGAGCTTTTATATGGATAAATTCAAGGGAAAACTTGTAAGTTTTACTGAGTGATGAAAGGATGACAATGCAATGGTTAAGATCAGGAGAAAGCACCGGCTTGTTCATTATCGCCCATGCTTTAATAGTTTGAACGAGTTTGAGTTGAATTAATAAATAATTGCTCCAAAGGTTTGAGGGTGAAATCCCATATTATTCCTTGTATATCTCATCCAGCTTTATATTATAATATATATGTGAATATATTTGGCCCAGCTATGCTTTCCCCATAGGTAAGGATGTAATTTACAAGATAGAGAGTTTTGTTGTCGGCAGGGTTTGAACAATACATTTGACTTGTATTCAATTTCAATCAAATGAATATCCATTCTTGCATGGTTAACCAGCCGAAATCTATTCAGACCAGAGAATCCCGAATACATTGTCAATTTCTCTAGGATTTCTAGCCTAGATCTTCTCATTCTCCTCCACTCCATTTAGCTATATAAATTACACCTTACTGCTTTTGCTTTTAGGATTTCAAAGCTCACCGTAATGGAGAAAGTGCTGCTCTCAGGGCAACCTCACAACTTTAACGTGTCATTAATACAAGCCACGTCATCCTATATAATTCATATGGTAAATTAACATGCATATAAGCATTACTTTACTTTGTATTCCATCATGTGGGGACTTGAAGCTCACAAATATGTTGAACTGCAGTTGTGGTCTCCCTCCATGTCAATGTTTATCTATAAATGTAGGGAAGTGTGAGCTCACTTGCACATGAGCTATTCAAATTATTTCCTGGGAGAGAAAGTCCATTAAAAGTATGCTGAGAATCTACAGAGTAGGAGGAGACATTTGTAGGGAATGCAATGGAAAGAGACACTCATTTTGAGAGAGAGAGGGAAATTTCAATTTCACTTTCTCCCGGACTTTTACCCCAAGATCCTATCCCTGTATCCCTGCACACAACAAAACTAATTTCCAATTAATGAAATTACTCCCCAGGAATTTACTCCCTATTTATTCTCTATTTAATTTGTATATCCAAGCTTTGAAAATATCTATAGAATTTGCTACAATTCAATGCATAAGGGCTGAACCTCAAGGCTCATTTAAATTCATACATCATCCCCTCCAATACTCTTTTCCATCTATGGACGTGATGAATGATTGGAAATTTCACAGGATAAATCCATTAAAGTACAAATGTAGGGAATATTTCCTATATGTAAAAGGGAATGGTGAAAGGATGAAGAAGAAGAAGAAGAAGAAGAAGTGGAGAAAGGAGCCTGTGGGGAGTCTAAGAGACAAGGAAGGAGAAAGTTGAAGACATTTGCAAGATTTAGGATTCGTGTTCTTCTGTCGTTCCGGAGTTTGGTAATTTCCTTTTATTTGATCCCTTCTAGCTCTTCCATAAAAATATTTTCCCTTTGGTGTGTACTACTATCTAAATAGCATAATGCATATGTATGTACATGCTATATAAAATAAGAGGACCGAAGAGGAAAAGCGACTTTTCCCACTTTCTCTCTCTCTCTCTCTCTCCAAAACATATCACAAATGCATGGACAAACACGTGCGGAAGAGTTGCATTACTAATGCCCTGCACCTACTTTGCATTCAACCCTTATTCTCCATGGTTAATGCATGATTATGTTCCCAACTTAATCCATATGTAGAGCCCATGTGTTTTTATAGGCCGGAAATATCCTATGCTTTTTATTCATATATATGTAGCAAACAATATAGTACTATCGTAGGAGGAAATGTTACCTCGAAATGAGTACATGAATTTACGCAGATATTTATATTCTTCCTATGCATTCTGTTTACCCTCACGTCATAGATAAATGTACCGAGTGCCGCTTACTTATTGTGAGCAATAAATTTACATAAACAAATACATATGCACTTACAAGCCCTTCTTGTTAGGCATATACATGGGCTAATTTAAAAATATGCATTTATATTCTTTATCATACTCGAAAAATATCTGTGCAACAATGGGCACATTCGTAAACAAAGGACAGGAGGGAGAAAGTCCTTTTTGCACCCATTCCATTTTCAAGAGAGATGTAAAAGACCCTCCTATTATTCCAATACACAAATTATTCCAGAGCCGTGCTTTTAAGCCTTCAATGGGCAAAGTATATTGTAGGAATGGTGGGCTAGCAATTCTGGGTAATAAGCACTCAGCTGTAATGTCGCGGCCCAAATCGTCCTTGGCTAAAATGTCCGGACTCCATATACATGACAAAGGAGAAAGTGGAATGGGAAAGAGAAAGCAGTTGTCATGATGGACATAAATATGCAAATTACCTCTATTTAACTCACTCTCCACACATGGTCTCAGAGCATGGCTTCACACTCCTCTCTTCTCCCTCCCTTCTTTCGTATGTACAAAAGAGAAAGGAAAAATAGTAGGAGGAAAAGCGGGAACTTTCTCCGATGCTTTTATCACACAATGTTCCTCACTCTCACTTTCTTCTCGCTCGTACGCTTCTTTTCGCACGCACGAAATACAATTTTTTCTTCCTTTACACATATATAAATACACATGACTTTCACCCTCAAAAAAATAGAAAGGGTCGGATCCTTTTAAAAATTTTGATATAAAAAGGTTTTTTCTCTCTTTGTGCTAAAATCCGCCCAAGAAATCCTAATTATTTGGGGCCTAGAGCTTTCTCTGCTTTCTCCAAGAAAGTTTTTTCTAGCTTTGGGGGTAAAATTGTAATAAAAATAGTTATTCCTACTTCCGAAAGCCACAAGTTACTTGGATGGAAGCTATTCTTGAAAAACAATCATTACAAGTTTTGCACTATTATGACTACAGGCCATGGTTTTCGTCCTGACTTTCTTTTGAGTTGAAGTTTTCTCTTTTTTTTCTTCTTCTTCTTGTTTTTCTTCTCCTTCTTTCCAATGCAAACGGAAATATATTTTCTCGTTTGGAACGGATTGTTTGTGCTTTCTTTGACTTTTAGTGTCACAATCTGATATGCTTTCTTTGGGAAAAAAATCCATGAACTAGGAATTATATAGATGAGATGTTCCAAAATTAGAAAATCTTTTTTCTTTTTCAAGGAAGTCACTACCTACAAGATCGGGGCGTATTAAAAAGTTTTTCAAAGAGAAAATCTTTTTCAGAGCATACAAAATTTAACATTATTTTTTAAAACGGGACTTTCTCCGACGGTTTATATTTCTGGTATTTTAAGAGTGAAAAAAATTATAAGGTTGGGGAGAAGAGGAAAAGTTACAAAGGAATAGGAAGGAAGGATTAAGTGGATGTGACTTTGCCCATGTAAAATTAATAGCCTTCGTCAGACCAACTCTCCAGGGCTGTAAATGTTGCAGGAGGAAAACATACAGGGAAAATGATAGAAGAATAAACTAACTACTAAATTATGCTTTCAAAGCTACAGGACTTCCTGAACGTTCTTAATGAATGAAATCCGGTTGTACCAATTAAGATCAAACGCCCACGAGCTAAAAAATACTATAAATAAAACTTAGCCGGGCTCAAAGATCGCTTTCACTTTCCACTTCCATTTAAAAGCTTTATATTATCTCTGACTATTTCCAATGATATATAATATATGTATACATAATAATATAATATTTATTCAGGTCGATACATGGCATAAGCCTTTGCAACCTTTTTGGCATGTTACTTCGTATATATATCATCTCACATCAGTGCAAATTAATTCAATTATGATTTACATTTATCAATTACAAATTCGAGTGCTTTATAATTTTGAAGAAACATTTTTTTGGGGGTATTTTTTCGAGAGCATAATAATAATTAGCATAATGTTTCCTCAGTAGGTTTTCCAATGATATAATAATCTAATCAGATCGACCAAACCTAGCGCATTAGTTACTGTTAATAAAATCCGAATACCCCCTGCTTTTTTCCACATCCAAAAAAGAGAAAGTTCCAGAATAGCCTTGGACTATCTCTGATCTCAAAATCCTGGGAGAAAGTTTCAATGTAAAACTATAATATGTGGTAACCTTGTGAAAAAGTGTTGGGTTGGAAAATACTAGAAGAGGGAAGTAGAAAGGAACAAATGTATCATTATTGACATGGAAACTTTCTTCCGCAGAGATTTCTACGTGGAATTTTATACACATTTTAAAAATCCATGGCTTTAAGTTACACTACACGTCCTACAAAAGTGCCATAGAAACTTGTACATTCATAAACTTTTTACTTTCTCCCTTCCAAAGATTATTTATTTCCTCTTTGACTTTCACTTCCTCTCTACACTCACATGCTCCCTGCGTAGTGCTCATATAATACTTTCTCCAAGCAGGAAAAATGTTTTTACTACTTTTTCAACCACACATTCTTATATCTCTTCTCACAGTTTTCTTTCTTACTTTCTCCAAATAGTGCACACATCCTTAAAGCTTGATCTCCCCACTTTAAAAATAACTACACCCAAAATTGCACCCCACAACTCAAACAATATTTCTCTTGAAAACTTTCTCCTCCAAAATCAGATTAATATTATAACACTAAAACTTTCCTTTCCAAGCTCAACCACAGACAAAAGTGCACTTTTTAAAAGGAAACTCAGAAAAAAGTGTATCTTTTCCTCGCGATTTTTATTTCCGCAAAGTGAAAGCTTACTTTCTCCGAACCACTCCCTAAAGACAAGCTTGCAAAAAAAAACCACACTGATGAAAATCCAAATGAGATTCCATCAAAAAGAAATTACCAGGTAAATTCAAGTACAACATGACCTTTCCTTGCATTTTACTTTCACTCCACCACAGGGAAATCCCGAAATTGGAATGCTACACTCTTTATTACTAGAAAAGGAAACATAAAGTGAGGGAAGTCAAATTCCCAAGGTTAATTTCCTATTCAGACAATTCAATTATTATTGTTGTGTTTTTTGTATGTGTGCAAATAATAGTAAATGAAGACAGGGGGAAATTTGCGTTTAAATGGAATAATAAAGGAGGTGTGAAAGGAGGATGGAAAGGGAAAATTAAATGAAGAAAGTAAAAGAATTTTCTAGGGCAAAATACTCCTTACCTTGTCTTTGCACGACTTACAAAATGGATAGGTTAGGTTTGGCTATAAGGACGAGAGAGTTAAAAATTAATGGGACTATAAAAAAGGAGAGAAAATTTGTCAGGAGAGAAAGAGAGGGAACCATTGAAAGGAAACTTAATTAAAATGCATTGATTTTTTATAGACACGAGAAAAATGTAAGGAGTCGTAGTTTTTCCCTTCTCTTTTCTACTATGGGGATGAGCTTCAGAAAGGAAAAAAGAATAAGGACGTGTGTGTGTGTGTAGTATACATTTAAATATATTTTTGTGGATAAAAACCCAACGGGTAGATTTTGACTACTGCCTTGGGCAGGAGAATGTATATAACTTTGACAGAGGAGATTGTCTTTGACATTTTCAATTTCATTTTTAATCGTAAAAGTCAATTTCCTTGAGTTGCCTCCATCCAGAACATGGTCTATTCTCTCTCCCTCTCTCCCTCTCTCTACATAAGAGAAAGCCCTATTGATCTGAATCGCAATGATTATGATATGAACGCAGCTTTCGCCTGTCAGCTCGGTTCAATTCACGGCCTAATTTCATCCAATTGCCATGGAAACTTGGTCCTTTTCTATTCCTATCCCTTTTCCCCAAGCTTAAAGATTTTACTCCTATGGAATTAGGATACGGAGAGTTGGAGAAAGCTCCGGATGCTCTCCGAGAAAGCTCTGACCCAATTCATTGTGAAGGGAAGAGACGGAGAAGAAGAAGTAGAACTTATCCTGGAGCTGATGCATGCATGAGGAGCGGAGAATCCAGGGGATTCAATTTACCGAATTTCGATACCATTAACGTCTCATCGGTGCTTTGCTAATCGTAAATACTTTCCTTCAAATTTCACTTTCGCTCCACGCTCTTCTTCTCCAGCGTCTTCCGCTTCGTCTTCAATTAGACTACCAAATTGATACGTTTCCATGCGACTTTTTCCCCATACAACACATGAAGTTTCGAATTATCACAGTATCTCTACGTATATGCATGTAAAAGCATTAATATTATTGCAACAAGAGAGAAATTACGTATCATAGACTTTTAGCATTGTAATGTTACAACTAGGAATTTACTTTTTCTTCAGACGTGATAAAAATGTTACATTTTAAAAAATAGCACTTTTTTGTACAAAGAAAGGGGGCTTGTAAATTATTAAGATCTCATTACAGTGAAAGTCCCTATGTGAAGTGAAAGTCTTGCTAGTGTTAGGCTACTTTAATTTACAAATATAACCCAAATATTGCCAGATCCCGTTAGGAGTTGGTTCCTACAATAATTAGCATCCTTAATGAATTATTGACTTCAAAGGGAAACAAGCATGGTTTATTTTGATTGGATCTGAATTGGAATTAGAGCTCTGATCTGGTATGGCTTAATAGAATAAAGCAATGATTTATATCCAGATCCCATATTATCCCATGAAGGGATTTATTTACTTTACATTTTTTCACATCTTTGTATATTTACATGTACAGAGGTTATTGACACTATTACAAGCTAATGTGAAGGATGAAAATTAATGTGATTGCACAAATATTTAGAGAAATTTAGACTCATATGAAAACTGATTGGAGGAAGGAAGGTAAGGAATTATGTGGTTTCATTAGAGGGAGATGAAGTACATGAAAGAAGGGGTAAATTAAAGGAGCAGGTGAAAGTTGTTGGTGAGAAGGGCAGTAGTCGCTGTAGTGAAGCAACCAAGTAAATTAAGGGAGTAAATGATGCCTCATTCTCTCTCAAGATGATCGGCGCCTTTGGTAATGAGAGGAAGGAAGAAGGGTTGGCTATGATGAAAAAGTCAATTTATTTTCCCTTTAATATTTACCATGTCAGGATTAATGGGATCCTTGGAAAATGCCGGGGAAGGGGGAGGGAAATTTTGAAAAATCACCACCAATTATGCTCCAATCCTCCTAATGTAGAAAATCTGCTCAGACTGATTTTCTTTTCCCTTCCCCATTCTTCATATGACTCAGGCCCTGCTCATAACAGCTCAATAAACAAGGCTCTATATCCACATGATGGTGCAATTTAAAACGGCTGATTTAACACCTCCTGTACTTATTCCCAATCTCATTTCTCATCCAAATGGCTCATTTTATATTAGTCTTATCAACTCATTTATTTTTGGCCACCTTAATCCAAGTGAAAGCAGTGAAAGTCACTTTCCCAGTTAAAGTAAATATCTCTCCTTTTATGGGCCTCCATTTATCACCTCCCAAAAACCATGAGATAAATTAAGACAACATGCACTAAAAATTTCTTAATGTAAAAAAACCTAATCCTCAAAAAAGCTAATTTATTTCATCAAAGGCCTGAGTACACGCAAGATCATCAAAAATCTCACTAATATCAAAAAAGCTATTGAGAAACGAAAAACGTATTTACAAAATTCCCCAAGCTTATTTTTCCTTTTAAAGTCACAAAATATTTCCAACTCCAGGCAAATTTCCCTCTCAAACTTTTCACACCTTGAATTTTCATATAAAAGGATAAGGAT
This sequence comes from Spatulosminthurus flaviceps, assembly GCA_034693705.1. Lineage (NCBI taxonomy): Eukaryota > Metazoa > Arthropoda > Collembola > Symphypleona > Sminthuridae > Spatulosminthurus > Spatulosminthurus flaviceps. The sequence continues at coordinate 10,343 of JAQFXU010000763.1, forward strand.
TAAATAAAAGATTTTTATAAAAGGATGGATGTCATATGCTAAAAGCAGGGATAATCTATAAATTTGATCCATCCATATACTTTTATCCAAGTAAATGGAAATGGGCTGAGCTATGAAGAGTGTAAACTATAAAAGTGTCTTCCTATTCAAAATGAATGGTTGTCAACATGAGTTAAAAATTGGCATTTTACTTCCAACAATTTCCCAGCCCGTATAGCTTTACATTACAAGAGAAAGGAGAGAAAGCAGGATTCTTCCAAGTGTTCAAGAACTTTAACCCTTTCCCTTATAAAAAAAAAAAGCTCCAAGAATCCATGAAGAAAGAGAAAGTCTAAGGATTTTCTCCTCCCCAGAAAAAAAAAAGGAATAGGGGAAAATCTGGGGAGCGGGTGAAAGAATGCGGCCGTTGGCTCGTCGTGGTTGATCTACATGGAAACGATAAAAAAGGAACATGAAGGAGCCTTTTCATAAGCCCTGCTTGACTTACATCTCACACTTGGATTATCTCTCTGGAAGGAGGATAAACGATTATTTTCCCTGCGAGGAGCGCTTCCCTGTCACAATATTGATCTATCATGAATATGCTCCGTCAATCCTTATTACATATAACCAATGCATATTTATTACTCCTACCCCACTCAATAACATTCTCTCCTTTCTCCGAACCATTTTTTTCCAACTTTCTCCCTCATAACAATACTTTTACCCATGCTTACTCCTCCGTACATATGTGTTTCTATGCAAACATGCTTGAGGCTCTAAAAGTTATTTATACGGAGTTATACATATACGTACATATACATATATGGACTGAGCCTCCGAAAACACTTCTACTTTAATACATGTTCAACATTCCCAATAATAGACAGGTACATAATCTTAGCCATATAGACGAATATAAACCCTACGAACTTTCTCCTGGCTCAGTTGAAATCCCAATAAGATTTCATTACAAACTTTCACCGTGCGCACAGAAAAGTCCATGAAATTTCCCTGCTTATTTTCTGTACACAGCCTTGGGCAGAGTTTAACATAGACAAAAACTCTCCATGACTAACATTAACTTTGTATAGGTCAGAATTCAACCACGTATGTGTATTCCAAAAATGAAGTTTTCACTTATTATAAAAAATCCACCTTTTCGCTCCCTATGTAATTTTCCTCCAAATAATAAATGACTATTTAAAATTATTAGAGCTTAGTTTGTTCTAAATAAAATGTAAATAGAAACTGTTGTGGAGAAAGTAAGGAAAAGCATCATGTTTTTGGAAACTAATTAAACAAAGGATTTTGACTGCCAAAAAGGTGACGGAGCCAAAATGGGAAAGGCTCTCAGTTCTATATGGGTGTACATATACTGAGTGAGAACCCAGAGAGCGTAAGGAAATTCAAAGGATTATGTGTTCTACAACAAAATTGAGGATTAGCAATTGTCAAGATAAATTTTCTCCGCTCCCCATCATCTTGCAAATATATTTTCGGATGTAAAAAAACACCAGATTCCTCTCTCTCTCTATAGTCCCGAAAATGTTTGCAGAGTAGAAATTCCAAAGGGATTTCGCTAATGTAAAAGCAGAGGAAGACGAGGACTAAAAAAGAGAGAGCGTAGTGGGAGTAGGGAAAAGACAGAGAGGAGGTAAAGGACTAAATGAATCCTTTCAAGTCGACGGAGCAAAGGAGGAAAGGCGACGAGGACGACGAATAGCACAAGACGAGGAGAGATGGAATGGATGCAGGGAAAGAGAGAGAGAGAGAAAGAAGAAGGTCTCATTTTTCATAATTAACATGCAAATTAACGTCTTCTCCAAAGGGAGAAAGTCAGAGGAACGAGACACACGAAGATGAATAAGCAAAATGAAAAAAGTTACTTTCCATTCTTTTTTCGTTGTCGTTCGCAAAGCTAACTCATAATCACTTCCTCCGTGGAGCTTCTCATTCCTTCCTCTCTCTCTCTCACTCTCACTCCAACATTTAAATAAGACTACATTCTCTCCATGGATTTAAAATACGTCCCTCTTGCCATTATAAAGTCCCTCCACTCTTCCCTTTCCCTCCTCTTCATATCCCTTCCCTTTCAAATAAGAGCTAGCGTATGTTCACCATCCCAACTACACTTCACAGGCCCAACGAAACACACGTAATATAGCAAGTTATAAGACAGTTTCTCATAAGCAAGATATTTATCTTCTAAAAATCATTGTCACCTGACCGTAGAATATGCTTTCCCCCCTTCATTCAGGAATTAAAACGTTTTTTGTTTCAAACTTTGCTTTCACCTCCACTTTCACTCATTTTTCCCCATACTTTCTCCTTTCTTTAATTTATTCCTTGGGTTCAGTATAATTCATGGGTTAAGCTTCTTCTCTTCCAGGAGAAAGTTTCCTGTATTTGGTGGATATTTTAAGACTCCTTCCCACATTCCTTAATGAAACAAAATTTGGGTTAGAAAGCTTTCAAGTTTTAGGCTTCATATAATCTTTGACTCTTCTGTGTGGAATTAATTTAAAAGGATTAGGGTTGATTTGACATATATAAAAAAAGTAATATGTTTCGCCATTAAAAAAAGAGTTTTTACTCAAGTTATTAAAACTATTGGGAGAAAATTGGGAATTTTAAGGAACAAACTTGTCTTATGAAAGTCATTCAATTTGGGAAGGGAATTTTTAGCTGAGACAGAAAAAAAATAAGGTTGTTCAGCATGGGAAGGATACTATTGCTAGGCTGAGGAGGAAATAAAGTGCGTATGACTTTAGTTGAATTAGTTTGCCTTCCTCATCTCATCCATTATGAGAGCAAGTTTGAGCTTGTTGAAATGTCAATAAAAATTCTCCGCAGCTTGCATATCCATCAAGTTGGAGAAAGTTTTGACTGCAGTTTGCATACACTTTGAAAATTTCCCTTTCCTCAAGTTTATTTCTTCCCCTGCTGGTAATACTAAAAGATATTCCCTTGCCCACAACTCCATATAATTCTCTCACAGCTTTTCTTGCAAGGTTGATCACATAATTTGTGGCAAGTTTGTCTTTGATGTATACATGGAATTTTTAGGAGGAAGACTCAGAGTAAGGATGACCGGGAAATTTTTCAATTTGAGTTAAAATTTACTCCTGGTACTTTCTCCACTTTCTCTCTCTCTCTCTTTCTTTATTAGTTGTGTGTTCATTTCCTAGGGATAATTTCCAAAGGGGTTGGAAAGGGTGTTAAGGGGGAGAAGAATAGGAGAAAGTATAGAAAATAAGAAAGGTTCTTTTTGTGACAATGGAGAAAGTTGGGTCCCAACCGTATTGACGTTGTCGACTCAAACGCTCAAGTTTACAACTCTGAGAGCAATAACCAAGATTGAGTTTGAAATTCAGAGAGGCCATAAATTTACAAATTTTACTTGGCTCCCCGTATAACAGTGTGTGTGTGTCTGTGTAGGTGTATGCATGTAAATATACTTTCTCTTTCCCCCTCTTACACATTATCCTCAAATGGACGCTTCCCCAAAGCTTTGGAATGAGAGAGACCCCTTTTTCCCTTTATCTTTTCTTCCACGTCTTTTCTTTTGTAGGTTAGAAAAAAAACGAGTGCCATTTCTTTTTTACGGGAACATATGCCATATAATTTACATATAGCGTCAAGTTGAGTAAGTACAAAATACAGATGAGTGCATTTCTTATTCTTTTTCTTTTCTTTTTTTTTTTTTTGCATCAAAGATTTCTCGGGGAGACCGATGCAGTCTGTATTTATTCATTGAGTACATGTTGGGAATTTGTATGTGGCGCTTTCCCTTGATATTATATAGCACGTCAGTTTGCATGCATTTGTATATGAGAAGGCTGGAAGGGAACGTATTAAATCTACTAGGACATCAAAATATGAAGTCAATTTCCATAAATACATACGTGAAAATTCTAGTCACAGAGTATGGATGAGACAGTCGGTAGAAAGTAATGTTATCTTTAAGCGCTGTCACGCCTTTCCCCACTTTCCCTCGGGACTTTTACCCAAGGTCGACATTTCCTTATAAGCCAATGTGCTCTTATGCACTTTTGTTTATGTGTTGAGTTACATGGAGAGAAAGAGAGAGAGAGAGAAGCTTCCCAGAGATTTATCAAAATAAAAATCAAGGACAGTTTTTTTCTGGAGGGAGAAAAATCAGAGCTTTCTGAAAGAGTACGCTGATGCTGATGTATATTGAGATAGGAAAAGTTGTTTGGGCTTGGAATGTAGATAAAGCTTGAGGACAATGGTAAGTTAAAACGGATTTCTTTCCTCCCTACAGCCGTATCTTTTATTTGGATCTATTCTCCTCCATGGGTACCTTACTCGAAGGAGAGTTGAGAAAGTCCACATATTTTCATACAGCTGTAAATATTTTTTTCAATTTTGTTTTTATATCCAAGGATTTTGTCCAAACTTTTGGAAAAAGCTTTTGTTCACACACAACCACTTTACTTTCTCTTACACTTCCCACCTACTCAAAATTGCTGAGAAAGAGGTCGAGTCTATGGTGAGCTCATAAACTGTATAAGGTGCTTAGTTTAAAATTGGGTGAAAGTTATGGGAGAAAGTGGAGACAGCAAGGTGAAAGTAAGTGAAAGGTGGGAGAAAGTACCATTTTTAAGACTACTAATAAATTTTTATCTATAAAAGCGAAAGCTTGGAGAAAGTTGGAAAACCTAAAGATCCATTGATTTTTCCTGTAGTTGGAAAGGAGTGAGGAAGCGGGAAATTTCCTTTAATAACATTGCCTACCAAATCCCTATAATTATATTATAATGACGTGCGGCGTTCAATTTACTACTTTGTATTGCAAATTATTCCTCAATAATCTCAGGGTATTTTCAGCATCAAAATCTATACAAAATCTAGTAGTCAAACTAATTAGCCGAATTCCAATAAAATTCAAAAATATACTCCAAGCTTTTATACTCGATTACATACAAACCACTCCTCAGGAAATTCCTACACTTTTATTGAGGCTCCCAGAAAATGAACTCTTTCCATAAAAGTTAAATATTTTGACCTCGTTCTCTCTAATGTGATGAGGTTGATAGTGGGTAAATTTAACCAAGTTCCACTTAACAATGAAGCTCTCAATGTTCCATTAAGAAAATATTTAATTTCATATTTTTCAATTACAGGGAAATTTAAATTGTGGGAAAAATTGCTTCCAGAATGCATAATGCCTGCATTAAAAAAGGAGGGCATTACCATATCCGCCAAAGAAAATCCCGCTTTAAGAAAATAAAGGATTTTTGCAAAATCTGAGCTTGAGAAAGAAGAGCCCGAGAGATATTTAAGTATCAAAGCAGATTGGATGGCATGGCTTGGAAACATTAAGCACGTATAATGGGAACGTTAGCCATATTGTAATGCATGAGGAGAGGAGAGCAGAGGTTGGGAATGAGATTTGTTGCCGACTCTGCAAATATGATTTTATATGAGAGGGAGAGAGAGAGAGAGACAGAAAAGATGAGAAAAGGACCTCAACCCACGAATCGACAATAAGATGATGTTAAATGGACCTTATGTACAGTTAGAACGAAGGAACAAGCTAGAGGCAAGTCAATTGTGTGTGTGTGTGTGTGGTCTTGTTTGCAAGCAGCCAGAAAAGTATAGGGAAAGAAGAAGGAAGGGGAAGGGGAACGAGTTTTATAATTGAGTTGATTTCCCTACCACATCCCACACCAAATCCCTTTCCCCCCTCCAGGCCAAAAAACCATATGCAAAGTGGAGGAAGAGCTTCCGTTCCTCTTAATAAACATAGAGTATTTACGGCCACATAAACAGGGATCTTATCAGGAATGAAAAAAAAAACTCAAATGCTTTCACTCCCTCATCTACATTTGAAATCTTCACGGAAGAGGGAAAAATATTGATTCAACTCGTGAACATTAGCACTTCAAATATTCACATTATTTGATTTCTTCCCTTAATTATGATTTAAGGAAATTCGTTTAGCTTCCTCAAAGAATTTTCTCATCATTTAAAAATATTATGATAGGAGAGAGAGAGTTTTATGCAGACTCAGGCATTTCATTTCCTATTGGAGAAGATATTACTCCTACGTTGGCTCATTTTCGAGAAAGTCAATTTTCGTTTTTTACATTCCTTCTATCGAGCCAAAAGCGTGGGATTTTTCCGACTATGCATGGCTCTAAATTTAAATGATGGAATATATTGAAGGGATATGGGGAAGGAATGCAGTGCTTTAAAATTACTACTTTCACTACTTTCTCCACTTCCCTTTCATTTGCAATAAAGGCTATTTCTATGGGGGAGTAATTCATTAGAAATTAGGACTCATTCCATTCCTCGAATTTTTTTTCAAGGGACTTTTCCCTTTCTCTCCGATTTCACCATTTCCTTTTTGAAAACTTTCAATTTACTCCAATACTTTCCCTCACCTCTCACTTTCTACTTCAATCCTTGGCGGAACATGCGTAAATATTGTGAGTGAGAGTAGCCAAATGTAAAGGGAATTTCCTTGGTTGTTTTGTCTACACATATCTCAATCTATGACGTCATATATATCAATGGCATATAATACACACTATTTATAGCTTTATGTGTATTTTATATGCAAGGGGAAGTCGACTTAATCGTGACAAAACAAACTTTTTCCAAACAGACTCAACTTTCACTATGAGAAAAAAGCTTTCTCTTACAAGAGAAAGGACAGAGAAAGTAGCGAGAGAAGAAAAGCTAGGAAACTTGGTTCTTATCTTTCCCTCCCTTTCTTCCAGCTTTTCTTTTCACTTTCTCTCTCTCTCTCTCTTTCTCTCTCTCTCTCACTTTCTCCGCTACTTTTCATATATTTTGTGTGAAAGATCCCTGTTTACTATTTGAAATAAATTTAGGGTAAGGAGGGGAGGAGGGACTTATAGTGCATATATTTCATATTTTTTTCATAAATTCACAATTTTTTCTACTCCGTCTCACTCCCTAAAGTTTGCGTTGTCAGGGACGAAGGAGGTCTCCCTATATTTATAAGTACGATGGAGCTCCATAGAAACATGCTAATGTACGGGTTGGGGTATTTATAAAATGTGTAGGCTCCATCTCTCACTAGAATTTCCACTTGACCGCTTCTTTTCCGTATAAATATTCTCCTTATATAATTTCATGTGTAATTATTAAACATAGAGGTGTAAGGGATCTCCGCTTTTTATACATGTATGTTGCCCATACAATGCTATCCTGTTTCATGGAAATAAAATCCTTTCACACATACCAGCGCTCCTATACAAAAGACACGGACTAATCTGAACATGCAAATATATGTGGGACTTTCTCCAGGAAAAATATAGGCTAAAAAGTATGAGCTTTGCTACAACGTTACATATACATATGCATTAGAGAAATTTCCACTTAAAGCGTTAGTAACCCTTTATTTACATACATTTTTATATTCAGCCATATCATGAATCCAGGCTATATTTATTTAGTCAAAGAGAGAGAGAGGGGGAAGAAGAGAGAGGGGACAAAAAGAGAAAACCACAAGACACTCCATTTTTCATGGTAGGACAGAGACATTTTTTAAGCTAGGAAAGTGAAAGTAAAAGTGTGGAGAAAAGAGGAATTTATCGCTTTTAGTCCACATTCCCAGAGAGTCGAACGGGTGAGAAAAGTTTCGTGTGCCAGTTAGCATATGCTAAATTTCCTAGTAATAAAATATCCCACGAATGATTTCCACCCAGTAAAAAAATCTCTTATATGATAAATTACATTATAGGTGTATACCCATTAAGAGTAGGACAAGCTTCATCATTAAAATTTCAAGCAAAATCTCACAAGTAGGAGGAAATTTATATGAGGAGAAAGCAAGAGAGAGAGAGAGAGAGAGAGAGAAAGTGTGTAAGTGGTGAGGAAGATGATAAGAATCCTAGGAATTTCAAGAGTCCTCATCCTTCCTTCCACCACTACCGACTCTCAAGAGTCAAAGTATAGTGAGGAGCATCTTCCAAAGTAGTTTCCAAATATCTCTCCAAAAACCAAGAACAAGTACTCTGGAAATAAGGAGTTTCCCCAAAAATCTTCCAATACACATTCTCTCTCTCTCTCTCTCTTTAAGACACCATGTGAAGGATAGATACACATGCAGATATGGAAAACTTATACTCCTATGAATTCTTAAGCGATTCCACGTCACCATGGCAATCTCTATAAGTTGGGTCCTCTACCTTTATAGGAGGAGTATTAGCGTATATTTGGAGTTAGGAGGAAGTGAGGAAAAGGGAAAGAAATCCAAGTAAATCGAGTGACGTGCATTGGAACGCTTGTAGTTATAGACATAGCCAAGCGTGTCAATTTCTCAAGCCGGATTCCCATCAAACCGTTTAGTTATTCAGGGGAATGGACGATCCGAGAAAAAAAGAAGAAGAGAGGAGAAAGGAGGGAAAGCACTCTCACTATTTTATATACCCATCTCCGTCAACAACAGGTCCTCTTTTAGCACTACTGGAGCCTCAACACTTTCCCCATCATAGATCCTCTTTCACGACTTTCACTTCTTATTGCTCCCTCCTAACCCACAATCTTCTGCTCTTCCCTGTATTCATCCATATATGTAGCTGTGTACACTCTCATAAATATGTATCCCTCCTGTATTTCTATATAGGACTGGGAGGTCCAACTCCAATGAAGTACACAAGGTCTAAATGGTTAAGGAAGGGATCTCGAGGGACTCACAACTTGCAAAATACCTTCTCTCCCCAGCCACTTTATCTCCTACTTTTTCTTCATTACTCGGTCAGAATTGAAATGCGGGAGAGGAGGTTATTAGTGGAAGAGGAGTCAGAGCTTGGGGAAAGCAAAGAGCAACCTATTTCCTTCAGACGACTTTTTTCCCCTACTCCTCCTATAACAGCACTCCTGAATATTGATGACACGTGAAATTGAAATGAACCATATACATTTTCACTCCTATTTTTAAATATCCTTCACACACTCCCTCACATACCTTCTTCAGCCTTCATTCCCAACTTCCCATCCGCCCACCTTAGCCTGACAAGGAATTCTTCCCTTAACATATGTTACATATTCAGGGATAACTATAACGATAATATAGAAGCCTCGGAGAAAGCTCTACCTCTGCCCTGGGAACTTTCTACAGAGCACTTGCTTTAGGAAGGATCGTATTCATTGTTGCGTATAAATAAATAAAATCGAATTACTCAGTCAGTCCTCTCTCTCTCTCTCTCTCTCTCTCTCTCTCCATGTCTCGATTTTTGTCATGCCAAGTCCAGTGAGAGAAGAGTGGTTTGCATAATAAATGCTATTTCTGCCCAGGGACTTGCTCCAAGCTCACCTTCATGACATCCACAGAGACGAGCAGATTCTCTTGGATTGTCATGAGCAGGTGAAGGATTCACACATGGGAGCATCCCTCTAAATATCAATGCTTTCTAAGCATTTTCTCCTTCCTATAACCATAACTCCTCACCAATCTCCTCCTCTCATCCATCTACGTATCCAACCCATATTCCCTTCAATACCAGCACAAACCTTATAGCTATATAGATACTCTTGAAATGAGAGGAAGTTTCAAGACATTTTTATTTGTTCAGTAAGATACTTTTGCATGGAACATGTACATATATAGCCTTGTAGAAAATCTATATATACGTATTTACATGGCGAGTGGAAAAAAATAGGGATGGATGTAAGTTCAAAGGACGAAACCCAATGCGTTTTTAAAAGGCTCGTGTGGGAGCGGAAGGCGATTGGATTTGTCAACAGTCAATTTGTAGTGAATAAATATTGAGGAGGATGAAGCGTGCGGGAGCATACAAATCCAAGGGAATGAAGTGACGCTCTAGATGACCCTACAGTTTCAGTAAGGTCTATAGCATAGTAGTAGGAGCAATGGCAGAGAGAGCAGAGTCTGAGCTAAATCCTCACATCATTTCCATGGATTTATGAGCTCTCCTCCAAGGAATGAGAATTGACTGAACAAAGGACCAGGTTGAGGTCACGAGGTTGCATACAAATATATACTCTTGGCTCTCGAGCATGTAAGGGGAGGAAGGAGCGGGAAGGAAGAAATGATGTGATAACGACCATTCTCCTCTGTGCAACAAAGCGAGAGAAGGGGGGAGAGAAACTTCTCCCTATTACACACACAGAGACACACATATTATCCTTAAACATACACGTTCCAAAAGGAAGAGAAGAGCAGCAAAGGAGGAGAGACTCCTAGCCAAGGAAAAGCATCCGCACAGCACTCTCCCTATACCTATAGCATTTGTATGTGATATTATTAGTACTCCCATCATCCTGTAACACTAGAACTCTTATCTCTCTTCTTCTTTTTCTTCTTCCCTCACCATCATCATAGGAGGACCAAAAAGCAAAGACAAAGAGACACACACTACGGTGTCCTATAGTGGAAGAACCCTCTATTTTTTCCCCAACAACGTTAGATATGGAATTGGAATGGAAAACATTAAAGTAATGATGGAAAGCTTACGTAACTTCCTTTATGGAACTTAAAACCGTAGTTATGTACATTCTCATAATATCTGTAGAAATGAAAAACCCGCCAAAATCCCAACTTCAAATGTTATGGGTAACAGGTGAATTAGCTTGTTTTGACAGTCTGAGACTTGGGCCCCATAAGTAGGCACATGTAATTTGGGGGTAACTGGAGCCTCGGTAACGACTTGAATGGGAGCATTTAGGAGACGTAACCATTTGAAGGATTAGGGGCTCTCTAGAATAACAAACACTTATGTGGAAGCACGCGATCCGCTTTACTCTTTCTCTCTCTCTCTCCCTTCCCTCTCGTCAATCCTTTCCTATATAAGAGACTAACTCACTAAAATACGTACAAGTATACATGATTGGGAAGTCAAGACATAAGGAAAATACAAAAGTTGTTGTTGTTCTTCTTCTTCTTCCTACTCTTCCTCTTCCTTCACTCACAGGCTCTCTCTCTCTCTTCTCTTGAGTCCAGAACTCCTCTTGTATACAAAGTAATTACTTACATCAAACTGTACATTCTTATGTACTCAATTGTTTGAAATAGCAGAAATCCCATGTATATTGGAGACTTAGAGGAAACATTAATTCATACGGAGATAAGAGTTGTAAGAGAAGCACATACAGTATTTATGCACTAGTAGTAGAGAATACAAGGCCTTATACATTGCATGTAAACTTCCAAATAGTAATCCTGTCATTACAAGTCTCCAATCCTCACTCACATTTCCTCCCAAGCACCAAATAATCATAAAGATACTCGCGCCCACATTCACACCCCCCCCCCAATTACACATACACACATTGGACAAGTATCCCAAAGAGAAAGTATTCTTTCTCCATGTGTAATTACAATTTACATTCCGTCCATTCTTTTCAATGGACGTACGCATATGTACATATGTGAACATATATTTTCCCACGGAGAAAGCTTGTAAAGCAAATAATCTACAATAATAATAATTCAAGTGGGGAAAAGGACAAAGGAGCCAAGTCTCTAAGTAAGAGGGATACGTGGAGTTGGAGGGAAAGGAGCGGGAGATAGGAAATAGGATATTTTCCCTTTAGAAAAGTTGGAGTGGACTCACTTGGAATTTCCTTGTATTAGCCCTTTCTTGAAAATAGCTCCTTTTTGAATTTAGCTCAGGATATCCTCAAGTCTTAATGTTTTCCTTTTGTGTAGCTACTACTATACTTCTATATGGCTATGGGAAGGAAAGCCTAAGTGTTGGGATAAGAACGTGTAGAGAGATAGAGTGAGGGACAATAATGTATAGAAAATGTGCGTATGGAAGAGGTTGCATTTGGTTCATTAGCGTCAAATTTAATTGTATAGTATGTAGGGATTTGAATTTTCCCACGAAACCACTTCCCATCTAATGAGAATAGAGTTTTCTGATAGAATCAAGGGGTGTACGCTATATGTAAGATGTAATGAAGTTGTAGGGGCTTTAAAAGAGCTTAGGAGAGAGGGAAAAGAAAGGTTATAAGAGCATTTGTATGAAATTTGGTGTACGTCTTAGGTACTTGGGTTTCTCTCAACATGTATTTTGGCTTGGAGGTGACTTTGAGTGAGAAAGAGAAAGGTTGTGGTTGTTTTCTCCTCCGGAATTGCAAGTAAGGAATTAAGGGAAGTGACTCTGAAGGAATTAAAAGTTGTGTCCTCCTGGCACACGCCGAGGAGAAAGTTCAAGTGATTGTGCAAAGCCTGGGAGAGAGAGAGAGAGAGAGAGAGAGATTGCGGGAGGAAGAGTGGAATAAAGAGAAGGGGAAAGTAATGAAAAGACAGAGTGAAAGCAGAGTAGGTCCAGAATTTCCTAATGGCCACATGACTTTGACAATGTGAAAGAGCAGGAGTGAGACATGGTGAGAGAGAGAGAGAGAGAGAGAGAGAGAGAAGATTTGAGTGGCAAGTTAAGAGCATTGGAAAGTTGGAACAATGGTGAGAGAGAGAGAGGATTTGGGTGCGTTGTCGTTTACCTGTTTTCTCCTCATTCCCCGTCTTACTTTCTCCTTAATTCTCTCCTTATAACGCCTGTACATTTTTATTTTCCTCCACATACACTACTACACATGCTGGAAAGGGAGTGTTTCTCAGAAGGAATCTCAAGGAAATGGACAGGGAAGTATGACCGATGGAGTTTTAATCAAATGAGCAGGAAGATCTTCATTTATCAGGAGAGCTCGGCTAGATGTGAAGAGGACGAAAAGAGAGAAGGGAGATGAAAGCAATGGAGTTGCTCAGCAACCACAACACGCTCAATCCTTTCCTTCCGGTTTTTCCTCTCCCCGAAGGGATTCCAACGATGATGAAAAAATGGAAGGGAGAGAGAGAGAGAGAGAGAAAGAAAGAAAAGTCTTGAGAAAAAGAAAAGATGTAAGAAAAAACTTAGGAAGGGAAAATCTTGGAACATGCATACAAGTGAGAGGAGGATGGGCTGACTGGAATCACTACGTTCACTCCCATCGAAAAATCAAGGAGGACGCCGCATTTCCACAACATACACTCACACAAGGGAAGGGGGGAACAAGATGACATGGCAAGTACACTCCAACATAGCCCGGAAGATATGTTCCTTTCTTAGGTACTCCTTTTACATTAATTCTACCACATCACTCCATATACTTTCACTCAACACTATAATTGACTTTACTTGCAGAGCTATAGTAAAAGTATATTGTCTAGCGTAGACTATTTCATAGAATACACCCACATATGTATACACACTTGAGAGAAATAATTTAAATTACATACGTTCACATCCTCAGTACAAAATTCATTCACTTATACAAATAATTAATATGCCCTAAAACCCCCAAACATTTGTACCTTCCAGCCCCAACTCTTCTAATTGCGTATTCTTACATATGCAAATATTGACGTTTAATATTGGACAAATGTCTTTTCCCCACACATTTCCAATGTACTTGCAAAACTACTTTCTCCTCACCTCCTCCTCCTTACGACACCGTGTACAAATAATCCTGTACCTAATAATTATATTTCTTCCACAATAGAACTTACATCAAAGTAAATAGTTATTTTTCATACTTACATAAACTCTAGCAAGTAAATATGTAGCTTCTATGCGTTATACATACATTTGTATTCCCCACCATAAAAAATGAAGCTTTATTTACATTTTATTACACAAACATATATCTATGTATATATAAATTGTATCTATCCTGAGGATTCATTTGGGGAAATGAAGGAGAAAATTTTTTTCAATTTGATTTCCACACAACTTTCTCCCTCCCCTTGGCCTATCCTTCCCTACACTCAAGCAATATCTCCAGCAATGATACTCTTTTTTTACTCGAGAGGACCACAAAGAATTGTTACAGGGAAATGCCAAAATATGCAAATGAGTGCCTCGCCTTCTTTCTCCCATATGATTTATGATGAGGAGGCGTCCACCCGATTTTCCGCCTCTCCTCACAAACACACACACACACACACACACATACACACATACATCTAAAAAGATATCCCCCAAAGCCTGGGATTTCCCATGTTTTTTCGAAAATATCTTGGAAAAATTTTATCAGACATTTGTCTAGCAAAATAAAGCCTATATTGTACGTACATAAAGTGCATATGTGTATGCAGGAGAGGATTTTAAACGATAATAAATACTTTCCCTTGAGTTATTTTCACTTCTTGATTAGATTGATTAATTACACATTCCAAGGGAAGAAGGCTATGGTGCTTTGGCCGCGGAGATGAATAAATACAGATAAGCTGGACTTGATTAATGACTTAGATGGGGATTGGCAATTGTGAGGGATTCATCGGCTCATAATTCACGTAGGCTGGGGAACATCCTAAGGTACATATATAGGAATATATTCTCATGGCTAGCTATTTATGAAGGGAGGAGGAGGAGGAGGTGTGGATTGTTCTACAAGAAAAGAAGAGAGAGAGAGAGAGCAAACCTTCTATTTTTTTCAACAACAACAACAACTATTGGTTTTAGCCTCGGAGGGGAGAAATGGAGTTGGAATGAGAGAGAGAGAGAGAGAGAGTATAGGAAGAAGAGGAATTGTGAGAATACCCATGAGGATGCTTAAAGCTCATAATGCAGCCACTTGATCCTGAATGTTCTCCGTTGTAAAATATATGTGGCCTCATTTATTCATAAATTTAGAGAGAGAGAGAGAGAGAGAGAACTGGAAGTCTGTCCGTTATAGGAAAAGGTATAAGTTTATGGGAAGCCTTAAAGTCCGCATGAATTTCCCAGCCAATGTGTTTTGTTGTGGAAGAGTATTGATTGTTTCCCTTTCTCTCTCTCTCTCTCTCTCTCTCTCTCTCTTATGTACTCTTCTCTCTCTCTCTCCGTTCTTCTTTCTCCACTCGTCCCCTCCAAATGGTTCCTCTCCTCTCCCTTTAGTTATGTGTTTATTCCCTGGATTTATTGGGTTTTAATTTGATGGGCAGGATGAGAGCCATCTTTACCATCTCGGACTCCCTTCCTAGTGGTAATGGCCTATTTGTACATACATATTGTACATAAAAGAGCCCATGAAACCACGGACATTGCATAAAATCATACGCAATGCTCCAACATAAATACAAGTAAAAGCTTCATATAAAACCAAGCTTCAACTGACTTTCTCCCAATAAATCAAATAATTCCCAGGCCTTAGTCCTTTTCATTCATTTCTCTCTCTAACATTGAGACACTTATCATAGTGTTTCCCACTATGTAGCTACAATATATACAAGGCTAACATTTTATCAAGCTAATTTACAACTTTTTTTCCCATCCTACCATATGTTTTTACCCCTCCTGACAACCAATGACACCAGGAATAATTACTGGCAAGTTTTATAGTGACGTATGCTCACACTATTATCGCGCCTCTACTTTCTCCCTACAATGAAAGTCGCTTCCCTCTGATCTGTGGAGGATGGGAACAAAGTAATTTTTAATGATCTTGTAGCTATAACAATACAATATAGCTATGCTCTCTACATATAATGCACTCTCTATCCAAACTACAGCAGAGAGAAACGTCAAGACAAGATGGCACATGGTTTTTCCATTAATGGTTCCGGAATTGGGTTAAGTGCATGGGTAGAGGAAGGAAGAGCAGCTGCAGAGGTTCCCGTTCTTGGGTTTACCATAAAGCACAAACCCGTATTTGCAAATGGATGAGGCCGGTTTTTTTAATTGAATAAATTCCTCCCCTCTAATTACATTGGTTTTTAGCGTATGTATGGACACATTTTAACTCCTCAGGGCTCCATGGATTTTCATTTTACCATGTATCCTCTATATCTACGTACATATATAATTACGCTATACATGGAAAAGAGACCTGAGAAAAACTTTGTCTCCTCCATCCTACACAAATTGTTGGAATTTACAAGAACAGGATAATTATAAATGGAATTTATAATGAGGCCTTGTGGTTTCTCTCTGCGGTTTCCCCCCGGCCAGGATCCCTTGCCCTCTTTAATTCATACAACTCTCGGTTTTGCTCCAATGGCAATTTCATGTCACTCCGTTCCAAGCTAAAAGTCCCATTATTCTCTCCCTTTCATATCCACATGACCTCCTTTCCAATAATTCTATTTGTTGAGGTTCGCGTAAATATGAGCCAATAGATTAATTTTTAGCCATTGTAATATTTCATTAATAAATATATGTACTGACCTGGATATGACACGTTAATCAAGTCACACAATATGCAGTACAATACAAAAATGTATTAACAAATTTATTTTTAAAAAATTATTAAAAAATTTATAATAATTACAAGGTTCCTTATTTTCAAGAGTTGCCGCTCTTTTTTCCGGGACAAAAACTTTTTGAACCAATAAGTTAATAATTTACGAGGTACTAAAATTCATTGTACTTATTTCTGGAATAAACACAAGTTTAACTTGAAAGGTTAATGTTTTAGGGGGATTGATGAACGAGTGTTTTAAAGCGCACCAATATGTACATTCCAGGAAGAGACAGAGTATATTCCATGCAAATGACAATATACTTGACAGCATGAGGAACATCCTGCCATTCTGAGTACTCTATCCTGTAGGCGGGTAATAGGAATTGAGCCTTTTAACTTTATATTAGACAATACAGAGAGCTCTCCACAGGCAACATGTGTCATTAGACCGAGTTGAAATTCCTGGATTTTGTTTTGTAATGTTAATGCACTTCATTTCGGACAGGATAGTTTTGAGCTCTAATGTTGTATTGATATCCAAGTATATATTTTGTAAACGTGGATAGAGATATGGCTTTGAGGAAGGAGAGATGAGAGGGAGGATTGGGAATGTCATCCTATTGAGCGGGTCCATATCAATATTATAGGAAGAGTAGAGGCCTGGCTGTAGTGTTCTGATAAGGAGACCAGAAATTGCCTCGTCATTCTCACTGTCATCCAAGCCCAGGCCTGCTTCAAATGGACTTATGTACATAGATTAGAGACAGTAGTCAGAGATCAATTCTGAAAAAGAGAGAAGATGTCTCACAATGACTACTCCTCCGCTTGAAGCACTATAAGCGAAGTTTCCGCCTCTCGTCTCTGGACATGTCGTTTCTTTTTTGTCTCTCTCACTCTCTCTGACTCGCTCTCTCTCTCTCTCTCTCTCTCTCTCTCTCCACTAAAAAAGAATGTCATACACGCGGGTGTATTCATTTTCAAAGGAGATGATGCAGCAGAAAAGCAAGTTTCTTCAACCCCTACAAATAGGATTACATCTTTGTATCTTGTATCGAGTTATTTTGTCTTTGTGTTTTTTTTCTATTGGATCCTTCCTCTACTCTCCGTACAAATAAACGCCTATGTTTTCCTTCAAACTTTTAACTATATTGTAAGTGTAGAGAGGCTACATATTTTTTTCTATCCACAACAACTCCTGAGTCACTAAAGACCAGCTCAATGTCACCTGACTCAAAAGGTTCTGTCAGGTTTACTTTTTCCAGGCTCTCATATTCCTTCAATCTTATATCTAAAAACTTTTGATTCCTCAAGGTTCAACGATTATGAAAGAGTGAATGTTGGAGAAATTTCAAATTACGTAGCGTAAAGACATACACATGCATGTGTGCAGAATAGTAAATTTCTAGAAAAAGTTGAGTGTTTGCGAATAAAAAAAATTGACTTTTTTCACAAGAAACTCTCCTCATATGTATGTTAATAGTAGGAGGGCTCGCATTGTCATGGATTTTGTTCCTCCACAAATATTTATGTCATGAAATATGTAGGTCCTTTAGGAAAAGGAAGACTGGGAAATAATTTTTCAGGGTAAGGGAGAAAGAGAGAGAGAGAGAAATTCAGTAAATAGAAATAAGGGAAATTCAAACATTTGCATGGTTATTGCCTTAATGTATCAAGAGCTCTGGGAAGTTCCTTCTGAATTTGCTACTATGCTTTCAATATATGCAAACAACATTTTAGTCCCTACATTATAAATACATATGTACATTACGTTGGAGGCGAAGGCTTTGCTTATATAAAGTGTGTGAGGAGAGGGGATAATACAATACTTGGGTCTCTCTCTCTCTCTCTCTCTCTGGCCAAGACATAATAGAAAACTCATGTTCGCTCAAGCTACCCGTAGAAACATGTCTCTTGTCATTTCCTTACCATTGAGTCTGTTTTACAGACAAGTAGTTTATCTTGCCTTTGGGAGAGCTTCTCTCTCTCTCTCTACATTCCAGTAATAATTGTGAGAGAAGGATGGATGGATGGAATTAAGATGAGAATAGATGGGTGCAAGGGTTACATATATTTATAACTTTCCCAGCACAATTGTCATAGAGAACATGGGGAGTTGAAGGCCATTAATATTATCATCTTTCTACGTCCTCACCTATAACATATATTCTACTACATAACCTTAGCTACAGGCTCCCAGACGCTATACGAACATGCTCTTGTACATTCAAAACAACTTACATAAATTTGACATGGAGGTAAAGGACAATATGTGAAAAAGTTTATGCTTACGTTATAACTCACCATATATGATTTGTACCTACAAGAAAGGCAAACTTTTCT
Source organism: Spatulosminthurus flaviceps (assembly GCA_034693705.1). Lineage (NCBI taxonomy): Eukaryota > Metazoa > Arthropoda > Collembola > Symphypleona > Sminthuridae > Spatulosminthurus > Spatulosminthurus flaviceps. Next base: position 28,832 of record JAQFXU010000763.1, read on the forward strand.
CTGTGTATTTTCAGGAGCGGATTTAAAGAAGAATTGAAATAAAAATTTTCTCTATACAGAAGAAGCCTTTATATTAGAGCTTGGGCGTATATTTTCCTCCGTCTATTTGCATAGACACTATATGTCTCTGCTAGTTGTTTGTGTGTATGAATGTGGGTTGGTAGCATATGTATATTATGTAGGAAAACAAATAGCCTGTATATGAATATAGGAAGAGGGATTTCTATAGAGACAGAAGAGAGATCCATACTAGTAGGGAGGAAACCAGCGTAGTAGTAAATGTTTGCAAATTGAGAATCAGCATGACAAAAGTGTGACCTTTTGTAAAGGCATAGGGAGGTCCTGGGACGGAGATAAAGTATTATGAGATTCTGCTCGTATGATATTGTCTAGCTACCTAAAGCTGAGAACATGATCATAATAAGAGAGTCTTGTATCTCATTCCTTCAACCCTATCCCATCTTTATAGAGACACATAAGAAAATAATAGTAGTAGTAGTAGTGGGGAAAGGAGAGAGAGAGAGAGAGAGAGAGAGCAAGTCAAAGAGAAAAACCCCCGTCTTGCACTTTATGGCCACGTCTCATGTGCCTTCTTCTTCCCTTGCGAAATTATTGTCGCAATTTCCTTACAACATTAACTTCCGCTCCTTCCAAGTCATCTCTCTTCCTCCTCTTTCTCCCGCTCACTCCTTCCAAACCCTCCTTATTTTGCCAGACGCATTAAAAGGGCCAAGCTCTAAATACTCACAAGGTAAATGCCAACAAGCTGTACGTCTGTCTAGTTGGGGAAATCATAATTTTTTACCCTGTTTTTTTTTACTTGTCAGCTCAGAGTGATTGCCGAGAGAGAGAGAGAGAAGGAAGAAAAAATCCAGATAGAAAAAGAGAGTGAAAAAATTTCAGTGAGAAGAGAAAAACTGGGAGGAGAGAGAGAGAGAGAGAGAGGAAAAACTGAGAGAAAAGGAAAAAGAAGGGGCTATAGAATGTACATCCCACAAGAGCTAAGCTAGAGAACGGAAAGGAAGATAAAGAGCTTTTGTATTTCTTAAGCGCATTGCAGCTACCAAGCTTGTTATGAGCCTGAGTTGATGCTGCTTTGATAACTTTCTGAGAGAGAGAGATAGAGAGAAAGAGAGAGACTCCTACTACGTCTCTCACTCTTCTATTACTCCTGTAAACTATTGCCTGGCCACTCAGAAGCTTGATTAATGATTCAAATTCGGATTTTCCCGCCGCGTCGTCCCTCCGCTCAAAATTATCGCCCTTCCCACGCCTGTCTTCCCTCATTTGTCACCTCTTGGGCTATTCAAGCCCCGCTTGGGAGATCTATATTACTTTCCCTCCCAGCTTTCTCCCTTTTACTTTCTCTTGCTTTCACTTTCCCTATCTTTCCTCTCCCGTAATTTCTTAATTATTCTTGTCTACTTGTATGCAAATGGTGGGAAGAGCTTACATTTTATTCCTCTTCTTCTTCCTCTCCTTCTCCTCCGTCTCTCCGTCTTCTTCATCATCCTATTTTCTCTCCTTCCGCTTTTACAGGTTTACACGCGGGAATTACAACCTTTCTCTTGTTATGCAAATGGAACATGATGACTCTCCGCTTATGAATACTCCTTTTTCTTTCTCTCTCTCTCTCTCTCACTCTCTCACTCTTCCTAACATTATCATTTACAAGATCTATATGAGATTTTCTCAAATCTTTCTCTCACTTTCTTATTTACTTACTTTCTCTCGTAATTATTTAATTTTTCAAAATCCCACATGATTTTCCCCCAAATTTAGTTACATAAAGTTACAAATGTACATATATTGTTGCAGAATATTACATAGATACAGGCTAATATAGTTTTCCAAGTTGTCACTACTATTTATCTAAAGGGAAAGAGCCATCTCACATGAGATGTCATTCTCAAGTCCAATTAATATGTCTTAAGCAATCTCTCCCAGAACCACATCATGTCTCCAAGTGTTCCTCTTTGGATTGAGATATATACAGTGGATATATGTAGCTCAGGATTTTAGAGTCTAGCCATTGGACGATTTGTCGGCTGGAGCCTGAGATTGGGGAAAATTGACATAAACACTCATGTGGTAATAAATCTCTTTGCGTCTTGGATTCACACTGTGAGATGTATAGGAGCTCAAGGAATAGAATAGGCTATCCGAGAAAGAGATGGAATTTCGTAGGGAAATAGGCCTGCTGATGATCCCATTTGTTTTTATATCTAGAGATTGTATAAGTATATAGGCATAGAGGAGAGGGGATGTGTGTGATCATCCGAAATAGCAGAATCTCAAGCTACACAGCTCACTCCTTTCCATTCAATGTACATATTGCTTTTACAATGCAAAGGAGAAAGAAACCGACCCGCACAATATAGCATGTGCGTGGAGCTTGTGTGTGTGTGTGTGTGTGTGTGTCTGTAGGAAGCATTACGAATGAGTAAATCAGGCCTTCCTTCTTCTTTTTCTTCTCCTTGAAGAGAATCCATTTTTTCCCCTAAAATATATGTGGAGATATGTAAGAGTAGAGAAAAAAGCGGAGGATAGACAAGAGAGAGAGAGAGAGAGAGAGAGAAAATCCTTGGAAATACAGGACGAAATTCAAGACTTTATATGAGGAGTCGTAGACAAATACAAGAGGCAGAACCACATTGAAGAAACTCCTTTGGGCAATTTACTATTCCCTTATTTTCCTTTCGCACAATCTCTCCGCTCCTCTGCCAAGGAAAACCGTTTGTACTTTCACCAACTTTCCCTTTCCTTTTGAATCATGCTAAACGTGCGGGGAAGTGCGTGCAGGGGAATGTTTATAGTTGAATGAAAACCATTTTCCCGGGCCAATAATCCCACTCTGTATATATGTATGTATATTTATGGAGAACAGTCCTAGCATAAACTTATATCTAAAGAGCACACATGTCAAAGATCAATTTTTTTTACATTGGTCCAGCTGCCCACGGTGATACAATGGCTCAAAAAAAAAAAAAAAGAAATGGATCTCCTCCATATAATTTTATACATACAATTTCAAGCACAGCAAGAACACATTGTAAAGGACGTGGATATTTTTAATGGTTGACTCGTAAAAATTCGACTTTTTCTAAATTGTGCGTAAAACTACCTAAGTGCTGGTATGAGAGTTCCCTCCACATAAAAGTACAGGTGCGTGAGTGGAGGCTTTCATCATGGCAAGGAAATAGTTTCTTTTATATTGCACAAGTAAAAAAGTAAGTATCATTTTCTCTTTTAGCTGAGTCAGCCTATTGGGCCTGTATAAATCTATGAAAGAAAATATAGATAAAATCTAAATACTACCATATGTTATGGGAAATATGCTAGAGTTAAATAAAAGAAAAAAAATCTAAATATTCTGGAAGCATAAAAATAATTAAGATGGTAGTGTGTGGTGGCGTCTGAAACAGATGTGATGGGCAGTAGTAGAACACACACACACACACATGAGCGCACACATGTCAATAGATTGCGTGCCAAAGCCTGTGCAGACATTGTGTTGGAAGGGTCTTGAAGGAAATTATATTGTATTTTTAAGAAAATGACTTGACTGCATTGGCGTGTGTGTGGGGGAGGAATTGTCCTTTACTATACGGACCACACTATAATATCTATCCATGTATGTATTTATAGGGAAGGCTTAAAGCTGGATACAAATGTGGATGGCTGGAGTTGATGTGCGTTTGCAAAATTGTGTCTGAGTGACTACTGCCATTGGCACATCCGAGCTCTTGGAAAATCTTCGAACATCACCATGCCAATGGGCTAATCCAATATAGTGGGGGCTACAATACGTCAAAGAATGTGTGAGGAACTCGTCAGCTCTCCCGAACTCACATCCAAGCTAAGTGCATTTCCTCCTATGCATGAACATTCCCTTTTTGGTATGTGTTTATCCTAACTATATTATTACATGTATATACATATTATATCTATATTTTAGCACTACCTACCTTTAAGTATAGGGGACTTCCGTATTATCTCCACACACACAGTAAGTATACAAGTTATGCTCTAAAAGAAGAGAGCTTCAAAAATGTCCTTGTGGAGAGACAGTCCGTGGAGAAAGTGCGTGGAGTAAATGTACTTCTGTACATTCCAACTCCGCCAACACATAACGTGGACACAATTGCAAAAGAAATTTTTTAACTTTATTCTCTGAACATGCGCTTATAGAGAGAGAGTCTCCTACTATTCCTATTCTCATGAAATACCGCTCTTATATATACACTCACCCTTCCGTGTGTGTAGTAAAGTTCAAGGAATTTTCTATATACATTTTTTGTACATGAATTGTCCTCAACTTATATGGTGGCCTACGTAAAAAAAAAAAAGTTACCATGACATTGGTGGAATTTTCTGCGAAACTATATCCAATATTTTTTTTATAGAAACGTGTGTTTACACAATAATGTTATGCTATTGTATTACCGCCCTGGAAGATACAACTTTATATGAAAATACAATAGGGAGAGGTAAAGAATGTATGTATATTCAGGGGAAATTTCATGGATGTTTATTTCTCCTTATATATGGTATGACGTATATTACGTATACATATGTGAATGTGAAAAAAGTTATAGAATTTGGGAGCGGAAGCTTTGGCTGAAAGGAGGGTTTTTAGAGGATATAGGGAAAGGGGAGGGAGCAAAAATAAGAGAAAGTCACTTTGATGACAGTGGACTGATGACCGAGAGATTTGGCAGTGACGGCTGTACGCTTGGACGTGGTCTCCATGAAATGAGTCGGATTGCATAGGAGAAGCATGCTTGCTTTGTTTGACTGCTCCTCTCTGACTTTCTGTCTCTTCTTTCTCTTTACTCTAACTCTACTCTCTCTCTCTCTATCTCTCTCTTTCCCAGCTATCCTCATCCTCATTCCGTATGTTTCCCATGTGATCTCGACAAAAGCACATTTTCTCCTAGGGGCCTGCTCTTTTTCTCTCTATATTTCTATATGAGTCTTTTTTTTTACTATAAAAAGTACTAACAAAACTTGCTCATACAAATCCAATTCTAGGGTTCAACACACGTTCCTCACTTTTAACCTCTCACGCACCTCTCTTTACTCTTTCTCATGACTCCAATTGTTTTCACTTGTCTTCTTCGCACAATAAAGGTCAATTTTTTTTTAAAATTCCAAATAAAAAGCAAACAAAAAGCAAGAAAATCTATTTCTCAATCGTACGTACCTTCCGGCATAGATTGTAAAATGGTGGGTGGAGAGAGAGAGAGAGAGAGAGAGAGGAAGGTCCGCTGGAAATGGAGAGCTTTTTTTTCAAGAGCTCTTATGTATTTGTACATCTGGGTGGAAAAATCCCCACAAGAATTCAGGAATTCCAACAACGTTTCTGAGTTTTCAGGTGAAAAGTTTATGAGCGAAAAAAAGTATTCGTAAAATTTTTTTGCATCTGAGTTGTTCCACGCTCTTGAAATTTTTAGGGAGTTTTGAAAAGGAGAGAGAGAGAGATAAAGTGGGAGGAAAGAAAAAAAGTGAAATTCTCCTTTCAATGGAATGAAATGAGAGGAGGGACCCATTCCGTCCACATAGTTCCCTTTGCTTTCAAATAATAACAAGGTTTTTATATTGCTCCTTAATATTTTATCAACGCTCCGTCCCTATTTCAATTGAATAAAGACCCAAAAGAAGTAAGAGGAAAAGAGTGGGGGATGTCAGATTGGGAGAGAGAGAGAGAAAGAGAGAGAGAGAGAGAGAAAAGAGCAAGAGTAGAGAATTAAATTGGGAAATAAAAAAATCAGGGAAATAGGACAAAATGCAATTCAATTCCTTTCCTTGAGTACACATTAGTTTGGCTGGGGAAATGTACTCAGGACTATGTATATTAGGAGCAAGTACGAGGGAAATGTAGGTTAAAGGAATAAAAACCAGGAGTCGTCTCAGAAGAGAATATTAATTCAGTAAGTTGAAGAGACATGATTATGTCGTATGCATATTGAAAATGTCAATAAAATCAAATGATGCAGAGGAGAGTAGAGCCATGAATTGCTCATTGTGGAGGATTTAATGGTGGACTTTCCCTAATTGCTTGTATAGGCTACATCATGTGTGTAGTTGATTATCCGCTAAATTAACAATTGCTTCAGTAGTTTCGCCCGGTTATTTTTCCCATCTCCAATAAAATCTACCTTCATTTTTCCCTTTCACTGCATATCATTCATAAGAGCAGGTATGTAAACTTTCACTACTTAACTTTCACCATAGGAACTTTCCCCACGAGATTTTACCACCACCGATATGTTACTTAATAAAATTCCAAATAACAAATTTCACCATATGAGCTCTACCTTGGTAACTTTTTCTTATCAACTTTCATCTAGCGCTCCTTACGGGTACAGTTTATACCCGGGTGTTTCGGAACGGAAGAGGAGCATTGTTTTTTGAATCCCAAACTCCAAAATTTGTTTTTCCGGGAATATTTAAGCAGAGGTGGAGGTACTGAATAAACGTTTAGGGTTTGCACCCGATGGGAATGGGCCATGCAAGAAAACCCGTTCCGGATCCTCACCCTTAATTAGGCACCGGGTCAAAAAATTCAACTACGTAAGGTTCATAAGGGGAAAAAATTTAGGACCAAAAGTCAATAATTTACGTTTCACTGGTAACAAAACCCAGAAATTCCACGAGCCGGTATGCGGGTTCGGGTAAGAACAGAAAAACCGGACTGGAATTTTTGGACCCATGACGAGCGCTATTCCTTTGACCAAATGAGTTACCTACTAAGGTAACCTCCTGTAAATCAAGTTTCGTCATTTCACTTTTTAGCTTTCTCGAATCTCATCCTCTAAAAGCTCCACCAATAAAACCATTTCAACTTTCATCAGATGAAAATTTTTAATATAGTTGAGAATAAATGAACTTTTACCATATATTCCCTCATAAAGGCAGCTTTCACTGAATGAACTCCCACTCATCCATTAATATACGCATATATTAGCTTCAAACATTAAATCTATCTAAAGTACTCCCTCTTTCTCCACGTGTTTGACTCCAATATTGGCTTTCACCTAGGGAAATTTCACCGTGAGCATAAAAGAAATAGATATGAGCCCTACAGTACAGTATTGCCTGGTCCTGAACAAACTTTCCATGCATGAATTTTAATAAAGCAAGTTACTTTCACCAAATTCGCCTCCACCAAATTCAACTATTGTAGCTTTCTCCTCCAACATGAACTTTCCCCATAATTGATGCCTTTCCCTGAATTATCCAGTAATTTTCGATTAGTTATATAATTCGTGTAAAAGCTTTCAAGACGCTTTTCTCCCCTTCCATTGATATATCTCTCTATATCTGCATAGGAGGAAGGGGGAAATAAAGCTTTCTCTCTCCTGGTGTGACTTGATTTTTGAAATGGGGAAAAAAGGGAAAAATTCAAAAGAAGCATGCATAATGAGCATTAATTCAGGTACGTTCCTTCAAAAAGAAAATATGACTTGAGCACTTGGGCAGATGGGAGTGCTCTAAGGAATATTAAATCATAGAACTTTCTCTCTCTTCCCAAGACTTTCTTCTATATTTCTCTCTACGTCCCTCTCACACTCACTCTCCCTCCCTCTCTCTCTCTCTCTCTCATTCAATCTTCCTAGCTCTTCCTCGCTAGAATAAAGAAATTCTAACAAGTGACTCGAAAATGTATGGAGAGGAAGGGAAGGAGAAGGCCTTTGTGAATAAATCCGTGAACTCAGCAATGACGATGGTCTGAGGGAGTTTTGACTCCGCACTGAAAGACAAGAAGCGATGAATTTCTCATGACATGTTTGCTCAATTAAGCGCTTGCTAATGACAACCTGCCTCCTTCACTTTCTCCCCCTGCGTCTTCCTCCTTTCACTCAGAATTCATAACGAGTGAGTTTTTAAATTCTCATAAATTCCTCATCAAGTCCTTTCATCTTCCACGGTCACTTTTCATGAGGTTACGCTCCCTTTCAAGCCTACCTATACACACACACACACACACACACATGAGGCTCGTCCCTGTCAAAAAGGCCAAAGGCCTTTCATAACGTTGACTAAATTCAAAAAAGAGCTATTTACAAGAACAGCTATTCCATAAGGATGGCCCAAATCATTCCGCCTCAACTTTTAAAACACAATGGGGCAATTTCCTCTCCCACTGGAGCTGCTCCGGCTACGTGTTTTCCTACGGACGGACTTTGGGCTACTTTGAAAAAAAGCCTCTGCCCATTTAGCTTCATCCTTCCCATTCTTTTTCTTTTAGCCCGCCATACACTTTAATAACCTTCCTTCCATTAATCTCACTATTGAAACGCTCACAGAAAATTCCTCACACAACCACACAATTGCTTAAATTTAAAATGTCCTCTTTTTACATACAAATTCATCCTCCTCACAACATGTGAATTAATAACGCTACGAAACAATATAATAATTCTAAAAAAGCAGGAGCACGTTGAGCTTAAAAACACACTTGAAAATATGAAAGAAGAAATGGTGTTTTTGAGGAAATTTTTTCCCACGCGTCATTATTACTATTATAATGTAATCCTTAGCACTCGCCATGTGTCTGTATAAGTAAACATTATTGAGCGGAGCTATGCTGGAGGGCCTAAAGTGTACTTAGCTGGCTCGATGCTCCTGATGAAAGAGCCACAGTATATAGCGTATGCTAACTTCCTACCTCTTTACTACTAAACGAATTCCACCATCGTACTCTACTCAGTTCTGACGGGAAGGAGAGGAATAATTTAGCAAGAAATTACTTTCTTTTTTTACGTATGCACACACATACATTTCTTTTCTCATGCCTATTCTCTCCTTCCCATTATGTCCCCTCTATATGTTTTCCAACCTAACTCCCACTTTGTTTTTACTCTCAATAAATATGTATTTAAACATATGAGAAGACACTTGTATCTTGATATGCTACTCTATTATGGCTGGATACATATTTGATTCTTATATTGCACATAGGATTATTATACTACTAAAACACATGATAACGTTTTATCGGAATTTACATTTACGTACATAATATGCGGTTCCAGGAAATACCTTATTCAAGTATTTTGGTATGCATGACTTTGTAGAGCATGTATTTTTTAAGAATAAAAGTAAATATGAATGTAAATTAACCTACTTATTGGTATACATAGATATTGTAAGGTAAAACTATGCGCATTTACACAACATATTGATATCAGAATGACGTCAGCCCGCATCCACGTCGTATGAGTGAATAAATGAAGGTTAATTTGTATGCAGATTTGGATGTGCAATTTTGGTTAAGAATTTAGCCCACATTTTTATTTGAAAATATATTTTTCTTCCCTCCCTTGTACACCCCTCCATATGCATAATATATGTATGAGTATGGAATTGTACTGTGAAAAGAGGATCATTAGATGTAACGTGGCTGGAGCATGCTTAAGCGTAATGAGATGCTGGGCCCATTGCAATGAAAAAAAAAACAAGGATGACAACAAGGAGAGGAGAGAGAAAAAGAAATACGGGAGGGAGGGGGAGGATGAGGTGGAACACAAGTCTAATACAAAATGTAATCATCATCAAGAAAATAGTATCTTTTTGTATGAGAGTGAATTTGAGAATTTCCGGGACATGCTAGCTTTTACTCCTTAGCCTGTTCTTTTTGGCTTCCCTGCCATCCCATGTATGGAGGTGATTTGCAAAATTTTACCATTTACCCCAAAAAGTCCCATCCCTTTGACATAAGTTGTTACTTCTTAGGGAGAAGTTTCCTTTGTCGTAAGGTTTGTGCTTTTTTTTTGTTGGGAGAGAGGGGATGCTCGGCTATACATATAAGAATGAATGGTGGAGAATACATTTGCTAGAGTGTATGTTAAGATTTATCAGGTAGAATAAAATATGCGAGTATCTTCCGGGGGATTTGGAATAGATGGGATAACGGAGCGGTGGGCCATAGACCTGGAAATAATCTCGTGCCCATTGGGGGTCAATAGTGTCAGTTGATGTGGAGGATTTATTTTATTCGTAGGAGCGAGGGAAAAATTCCGGGATACATTTTCATTCCAGATTGACGAGGATGATGATGAGTAGCAAGGTGGATGAAGAAGAGAGAGAGAGAGAAGAGAGCTCTCAAGTCAAGAGAGAATTGGAGTTGTCATTGATGGTGGTTCTGTATGTGGCCTCATCATCAAGTTGACGAGGAGTGCAATTGAGAGGAATAGTATGGGAATGAGTGTACTTGCTCTCTCTCTCTCTCTCTCTCTTCCTACTCTTTGCAGAGTTTTCCTTATTTAGACTATCGATTTTCGTGTAGGTCTCTACAACTAGAAGTTCCTCTTGTTAAGTTGTTTTTTTTCCTAGGAAGAGGAAATGCTCATAGTGAACACTTTAATGCGTTGGAGAACATTGACACTTTTACAAATTGTTATTTCCCTTGATAAAAACATTGGCAGTGATTATTTATTAGGTGGAATGTGACTCTCTCTCTCTCTCTCTTGGTCTCCTGCATTATAGAGATAGTGAATCTATACTTTTCCCAACAGATATGCTAAAAAGACTGGCAGAAATATTTCTATGGTGTTTTGAGGGCTTGCCAATGTTTTTTTTATTCATGCACGCATACACACACACACACACATAGTAATCAATTTTCTAAACTTGAGTATCCGACTCGAAGGACCATGTTTAATTTCTTTATTTAGCAATAGCAATACATAGCTATGAAGCAACTATCTTTAGCTCGTCACACAATATACTTATTTTTAGTTTATCCATTTACTTTTAAGATTCTATTGTCTACCAACCCAAAATATTACTGGGGTCTGGAGCTCTGCTCCCACAATGTCTCTGATACAGTCTCGAAGGACCACACTCTACTCCTACATTTATCTCTTTTTTATTGAATATATATTCGAGCGTAAGAGTAATGGTTTGGGAAATATTTCCACTGTATACACATTTTATATTTAATAAGAGAGATATTTGAAATTGGGGCAAAATTAATCTAATCTCAGTCTCCATAAATATTCTCCAACTTAAATTAATCGGCTCGAAGGACCATTTATTTATTCCCAGAAATTACCAAGCTCCCTCACTATAAAATTACTTTACAAAACTATTAGTGGAATTAATAACGAAATTTTGCCTCTCTATATTTTTTTCCCCTTATTTCATTACACCAGACTTCCGGTTCGAAAGCCTATTTTAATCCTTAGCATGGAAAGGATTTGTAAAAAGATTAGAGGAACCGGCAATGAATCAATGTTTCCCAGGTACCTCACAAAATTCTCCGTCTCCCTTCAAACAAACAAGCTACATATTTAAAAAAAAATCCTGAGACACAGGAACACAAGTCTGGTTCCCGTTATGAATCCAAACTCATAACTCGGTTCAATTTTCCCGCGGAATCCAGCTCATTAATTATCCTTGTAAATGCTCCCACATGTGTCTCGCACACACACACACACACACACACACACTCCCAATATCGTCAATAGAATTTTTTTTTTCAAGTGAAACTCACTTGAGAGTCAAACTATAGGAAGGCTCTACATCCTGCAAAGAAATGACATGAGCTAATAAGGCAGAAATTGTGGAAACCATATTGACCTTAGATCCCAAGCCCCCCACGACTACTCAAGGGTGTACTATTGGTGTACAATATATAAGTAATACATTATGTGGAATGAGAGTTTCTATGTACAAGCCCAAATTTTTATGAAAGCCACATCTTGTATTTCATCCGATGACAAACATGAATTAAGTGGCTTTTTTCCATTAAGTACACTACTTTCAAGTGAGTAAGTGAGGGAGTGAGAGAAATAGAGTGGCATGTTCTGTGGTTGCTCTTACTCTAAACCAGCAGTACCACATAAATACCAGTACTTGAGTAAGTATCCCTCCTAAACACTGTTCCAGACCTTTTTTTAACACACTTGCACCACCAATCCATCGTGGAAATGTGTAATCTTCCTTCATTTTCCTTCCCTACTAAGATCCTGTTAACAGACCCTTTGTACTTGTATTTCCAAAACGGTACTCACAGTATGGAAGACCACTACTTAAAGTACTGTGTGTGGGAGTACAGGAGCAGACTCCCTTCTTAATGATCCTTGAAGGTAAGCTGACACCCCAAAGTCCTCCACAGGATCCTTCTCAGTAGAGGCCCACCCTTCCCCCTACTCTCCCCATGTCAATACATACAGACCTGACTGCTCGGAGTGCAGCCCCCGCATAAGCCCAACACATTAACCCATGAAAGCTATTATTGTTTCAAACTCAATGGTCACATTACAGAGTCCATAAGACTTGTCCTCTCCTTTCTTCAAGTATACCAAAGTACAGAGAAGAACTATAAGGCGGGAATTACTTGGACGATTAGCGCCTCCTTTGACATTTGATACCTACAAGGCTCTCAAAGCCTCCTCAGTTTTTTCC
>JAQFXU010000764.1:0-41186 GCA_034693705.1 Spatulosminthurus flaviceps
CTTTCGATTTTCCACTTATCCCATTAGGAAGGCAAAGCACAAATAAGCGGGATAATGGGAGGGAAAACATCTTTGACTAAAATCGATTAATAATCTATAAGTTAATATCTTAAAGATATGACACAAGGTTTTAAAAACGAAACGTTTTAGGTTCAGACAACATATGTCATCTACTATCGGAACTAATCGAGGCATATATGCGTCTTGTCCAGTAGGACTTATTCTAATTCAATGTAATGCAATTGAATCACCATATTTCAGAGCAAATATACGAAAGGCAGGTAGCAACGTAAGCGTCAGGAAATAGTTCTCCTGACTCTTCTTACGTTGGCAACAATATCGTCAATCGTCATTGATTAAAAATTTTCCTTGTTGAAATTAGTTTGGTCGAAATTATTTTCAACTAATCATTCCACGAAAAATCCAACTCCCTAAGAAATGCGGCTCACACTGAAACGCTATGGTAGAAATAACAAATCTTTAGGAGACTGGTTTCATTAGTGCTACAGAAAACATTTTACGGGCAGGGAACGACCGGATTCTGATCTTAAAACTTAACACTTAAGTGCAACTTGCACTTTTGGCTGAGTGAAATAATCTGTATTTTCATTGAGATGAACAATGACCAACAATGCCTAATACTCCATTTGATTTGCTTCACGCTCTCTAAGTATTTCCAGACTAGAATATTGATATCTCAATTCGTATTCAGGCTACTACTCAGAAAACATCACCGACAAGTGGTGTGAAAATAACGTCAACCATCACTCCAAGACAAATAAAAAACTTACAATTAGACAGAGTACGTGTTTGTCGGGGATATACCTACACGATCCCGCGCCAGTCAGTCGTTGAAACTCACGGTGTGAACTCTCAATTTTGGCACTTGTGGAGAGTGTATTCAGGCTGGAAAATAGCGGGAAAATTGTTGATCAGCTCATGCGTTAATAATATTATTTATCACTCCAACATATAATTCTCAGAAAATTTTATTTCTTACTACTCGACGACGTCATCGGGCACCGGCAGTTCAATTTTATAAAAAGTGGTTTTTCCTATGGGCGGATTAGGATTGGGCATTCGGACCCGAGATGATTCCACAATTTCAGTCGATTTTGCCTCAGCGCTCAAATACTGAATACAATACAGGTCTTGACGAACTATCTGCAAATTAATATTTGCCAATTAAAAATGTATTCACCACACCGTACACACTTGGGCACTTGTCAAGCTGTCATTTAATACAAACATTCAGAACCATGCGATCCTTCTTTCTTAATTTATCTAAAATCGCTTTCAACATAATTTTCTACATTGATATTTTACAGTTTACAGTCCACAATAATTGTTCCATCATTGCGCCACAGTTTGATTACTGCAAACTGCTGAACCAAGACTGTCTTGCAGCTGCAAATTATCCGCCATTCAATCAATTCTTTCATCACTCGTACAGCCGATTCCACTTTCAGCTTCTATAAGGCCTTCCAGATGCCATGTGTTCTTTCACATCAAGCGGACTTCATAATCCCGAATACTTGCCTTAATGGTTGCCCTCCACCACCCTCCAACTTCGGACTCGCCGGGAGATGAGAAAACTTCGACTTCTTGATTCTCAATAAAAGTACCCGAACTGCCTCCATTAGTTTTAGGGGGAAGTCTCACTCGAGAAAAAGGCAGCCGCTGTTCCGGCAATACACTAGTGTTATACCAATCAAAACAAGATTGAAAATATATTTTCTCTCCAATGAAATTCAAAATTAGTTCCCATTAGATATTGAATGCAAGAATTTCACCCAGGCCTTACTTGTTTTCGAATGAAACGACGACGTGTCCATCTTCGAAGATGTCACGTACGAAAGCCTACAATGAAAACAAGAAAATTAAACTTTACTATTTATTACCGATTTCGAATTTCAACTCACACGCGTATCTTAATGTATACAGAAATACCAGTGTGTCAATTAACAACTTCCTACTGCAACCTAAATTAAAATCTTCTAATAATTGCATTGGTCCATGTGCCACTACTGTAAGGATAGTAGATCATACATACCTACGCTACCGTCAAAATCAACAATCCTTCCCGTAGAAAACATGTGTTCGTTGCTTTAAAAATTATCAACATTATCATTATCATTTTCGGGCTTCCGAATATCAACAGTATCCCCAGTCTATTATAAAATATCAACAGTAAACAGTATCCACAGTCTATAGTCTATATATAGAACATCAACAGCACGTCTCTGAAGTCTCTAATATTTCACCACACATATTCTGGAACCAATAACAATACTACGATTAGAGCATTGATCGGAGTAAACTAATTCCAATCATGAGTCACTTCACGGGTGGAAACGGAAAACTCATGTTGTAGTGACCAGAGAAAGTGTTGTTAAAACATTTCAAAAATAATAAACTTCTATTCCCTCATACCTGCATCTAGTAATTACACCGACGAATTTGCTGCTAATTGTTCCAAGGCGAATAATTAGCAGTATAGTACAACCGCGTCTTAAACATCTCACGTTCAGCTTACTTCACATGCATAATTAAGGCATTCTGATTTTAGATCGACAATACTTCGCAATAATAAAAGCATATAAACAAAGCGAAAGCACCGTGCGAAAAATTCCTCATCCAACGCCGAAGCCGAACCCCTCCAATGATAACCTCTACGGAGTAAGAAACAAATTCCTAAATTTTCATCTCCTGCTACATCATACCTCGATTGTAACCACAGGTTAGAAGAGACTAACCCAACCGAAAAATTCCACATTATTGGGGATTAAGTGAGAAATGAAATTTACTTTCTTCTTACAGCTAAAACCGTAGATGTCTCACGAGAAAATGAGCTCGGTCGGTATAGCTGTAGCAGTGTAACACTTTTTAATAAGTACACACAGTGAAACAGAATGAGTGCGCGAGCCATGCCGGAATCATTTCACGGAGAAGCCGTGAAATCCCCAAATTTCTGAGGCCGATTTGATGGACGCACCCTCGTCCGAACGTGACCCATGGCTGACACTACAAACTCCTGGCGATACCTTATTTCCTGCGAGGGTCAAAATTGATTATGAAAATTAAGAATTGGATGAAATTCTACCTGATAATAGGCTCCATTTTCTCCCCTGACTTCCACTGCTACGTCGTCCATAGTTAGATCTTGAAGACTTGAACACAAATGCTCTCTCTTGCGACTTTCGCGACGGTAATATGAGGTTTTTCTTCGCTCTCGAAATATACCCAAGTTATTCTCACAATCCCACCCTCCACTATTATGATCTCATCAGCCGGCTTCATTCTCATTCGGAGACTACAGGTCGGGGGCCGAAATCCACAGATTCCCTCAACATCCCGGTAGGATTTGAAATCCTAAAATTTCTCACAGCTCGCAGCAGGCTGCTCACGCTCGCCACACCACTCACTTCACTTCTCTCACGTAATAGATACAACACAACACACAACTGCTACTGCTACAGCTACAGCTATATAGCTAGCAGTAGCTAAAGCAAAGCTCCAGCTTTATTCTTCATCAACTGCATTTATGTACTACAAAGCATTCGCACTCGCAGTCACAATCCATCCACAGACCTCTTACGTTCTTACCATACTCTATATTACAGTACATTTACACTATTTACGCTATTTACTACTACTTTTACTACCATTGCTTGATCGTACCCGATTTAGATTTGCCATTTACCGGAACAGTATACAGCGAGTACAGTTTGTCTGCTCTCTGCTCTTTCTGCAGTACACGCAGTAGTGAAGTAGTCGTCGACTTGAAAGAACTTAGCTCTTAAATAGGTTGATAATTGATAATCCATCGAAATCCGATTTGCGAGTGTCAATCTCCGTGTTTCACTAATTTAAGTTTCTGTTCCGATTGAATTTACCTGTGTGAACACTGTGAACTGATGCGTTCTGCCAAATTCAATTGATGAATTACGGACAGAATTGCACTCTTTGCCGACTGCCGACTAATTGTAAGAGTATTTGTAGCGTGTAAGCAAATGTTTTCAAACATTGTATAATTGGTTGCAATTTTAGGACACATTCCTTCGAATCAACTGCCTATAGACGTGGTTAAACGTCCTCCCTCCGTGATCCTTGATTGCAGTGTCAAATATGTGGTGTGAAGTGTGAAGTGAGTGAAGCAGACGCGGAACTATCATGAGGTATATAGCTGAATAAGAAGATTTTTTATGTCAGTTTAAGCTGTCATTGTTTGATTTATAAGTGAAGGTGTTGTGCTGAAGGAATTGGGAATTTAAGTTTTATCATTCAAATGACTGTTTTGGAGGTTGGAAGATAATAATGACGATCCATAATTTGTATATTTTTGACCGGAATGGAGTGCTTGTGTACTATGGTGAGTGGAATAGGAAGAAAGTGCCGTCAATGAGTAAAGAGGAGGTAGGTGGCCAGTTATAGTAATTGTAATTATATTTACATGATTTCCGCAGGTATTTTATTTACATTAATTACGTCCCTGAATTTGTTGATATTTTTAGTTTAGTGATTGTAATTCAAACTTGAAACCACCACAAAGTAGGTTGGTAATCAGTAATCAATTTTGACTAGAAATGGCAACTTTTTTATTTTCATATTTTATTACGATCCTGAATTGATATTGATACTCATTACTTACTCGCCTGCGTTATTGTTAATTTACGCATTTGATTTTTGATTCAATGAACCCAGAAGATTTCTAGTCAAAATTCTGATGTTTGGAGAATGAGTATGTGTTCGTAATTCGCCTTGCAGTTACGCAAATACGTAATTAGTACTTTTACGAATCATTGCTGGAGGAAAATTTAAGAATCCGTGTAATCGTATGTTCTTCTTGCAGGAAGGAAAGCTCGTGTATGGAATGATTTTATCGCTGAGAGGAGTTATAGAAAAGGTTTCTCCATTAGACATAAAAGATAATTCTTTCCACTACCGGACCTCCAAATACAAAATGAATTTCTGGGAGTCACCGTCGGGTGTGAAGTTCGTAATGAACACGGATCTAAATTCGCCAAACGTTAAGGAATTGTTGAGGACAGTTTACACGCAGGTATGCATTGACGCTATCGTTTTTAGTTCGTCACTTGTTTTAAAACAACACACATTGTGTGGACTCCGATTTATATATTCTCAATTAACTTGCAGGTGTACGTGGAATACGTGGTAAAGAATCCTTTGTGCGTGCAGGGGGAATTTATTATCAGCGAACTCTTTGCGCAAAAACTGGACGAAGTAATAAAGGCCTCGCTGAGTTATACCTCTAGAACGGTCTGAAAGAATTACAAAGTCATGGATGAATTCGTGATGGCCGATTTAATAACAACTTGTGAACATTGGAGGGTATAGAGTAGTGACTGATTTATTCCATTGTTCTGTACTTTGTTTACATATTCTCTTTTCGTGATATAAGTTAAATACAGATTTGTTATCACCGGGTTCTCCCTCAGTCAGTAAGATTGAAGGTGACGTTAGCTTGAAATGTACGAGAGAAATGAGTAATTATTTAAGTTCTTAAGTTCTATCTCAAAAAATAGCAAGTACGTCCAGCGGGACTTTCTAGGTAAGCTTGGTATCATAATAAAACCTGATGCACACAATTTGTAATAATTACGTATTATGGATTATATATTTAAAATAAAAGTACAACAAAACGTGTGCTGATCCTCTAAATAAAACTTAATATTTACAATAATGCAATCTCATTACAACGTTGTTTCAAGATTATAGAATCATTTGTTTTTTTTAATGATTGACCGAAAAGCTTTTGTCAGAAGATTCCTCCAAGAAGAGAAAAAAGCGCTGCCGCGGAAGTTTTCCAGTAGCAAATATAGATCTGCTACCTGCTGCATCTTATCTGAGCTAGAAGCCTCCAGTAAAGGTAGTCAAATAATTAGCAACACCCATTGAATCGATTCTCATAGTAAAACCCAGATCATCGTATTCATCCTGACCAAGGGCACAACGCTGTTTTTAACCCTCCCGTTAACTTATACGGGACCCCAGCTGGGTGGATTATTGCTTCGAAATGAAATACTATTGAAAGTTGTGTCGGATTGTCTGTTTTAGCGAAAGGTGTCCTATTTGATAAATTTTTAAATTTTTATCAATTGCTACGCGACCCACCAATACATTGAAACTGAAAAATCCAAACTTTAATACTGATAAACCCGTGACATAAAATTCCAGGTGCATGCCATTGTTGCATAAATCTACAAATTATACTCCCAAACAAGTACTCAAAATGTCAAAATATCCTGAATCAGTCATTACTTCAGAATTGCCAGTCCAGGATTTATTCATGTGGAAAGCTTAGAGAAATAGGTCATAAAAGGGTCGTTTGGACTATTGGAAAGTGAAATGAAAAAGTAACTCGGTATCAAATATTGTAGTTTCTTTCCCCCCAACAAAATCCTACAAGAAAGTAGCCATTCCGAAGTACAATTTAAAATCATCATTCAATTTTTACATCGTATGGAATGCTTGAAAAAAAAAAATCGAAGTGATTCTATACTCTTGACTTTCTTGACACAACGTATTCTACGTATTATGACTAAGCGGCGAAGCTTCCATCTTACAGCTACAGTTAGCTAGTAGAGAATCTATATCTATCAGTAAGCTAAATAACTTGTGCGTCGACAAAAATGTGCACGAAATGGCATTGTATATACTATTATACTATATATTTATAACTACGCGAGAGCGGACGCGGGTAGAGAACTATGCTTGGGTTTAACTTTACTCAGAAAAACTTTGATGCAGCCTGCAAAGTCTGCGCTGACTAGAATATAACCTGTCGGAGTGTATGCATGGCTAGGGGTGTGAGATTTGGTCAACGTTGGAGATTTTACAAAATCAGACGGTTTTTTCGCAGCCACATTGGATTTTGACGATGCATCGACATTCTGTTGCTCCGGCTCCAATTCCTTTTCTCGTGCTTCTATCTGTTTTACTATCACATCCGGATCAGGGGCAAATATAGCGCAAGTAACGACAGCATTGTGAGCTGCAGACAAAAAATTCAGACCGCACTGGTATTAGTGGTATTTGCAATCATAATAAAAATGTAGACAACAGTGACAATACAGACGGCTGAAGCGAAGAATATATGTACATAATCAGATAATCATATTACAATTTATTTATAATAGTACCTTTGACTCCTTCCCAAAATCCATTACGATCCCTTCTGGCTGAAGAAAACTTGGAATAGTCATGACATGTTTTCCAAATATAAACAGATTGGTTTTCACTTCCGCTGACGATATATTTGCCATCATGACTGAAAGTTCCTTTGATTTGACTGGAAGAATTTACATAGCCTTTGTACTTGCACGTTAAACTTAAATCTCTCAAGTCGTACAATCGGATTCTTGAATCATTCGATGTGACTAAAATTTTATCCTCTCCAGGCATTGGTTCAATTCCAGTAATCTTCCTTCCCGGTACTTTCTTTCTTCTATGTACAATAATTTGCGTGTGGTACTTCAGTTGCTCAGTATGGAAGAATATACACCGCCCATCGTAGGTTCCTACGACAGCGAATTTGCCATTCTGGCAGAAATTAGCAGTAGTAATCAGTTTATTGGGACCATTAACTTCATTCCATAAGGCCACTTTTTTGTCCGGTATGTTCCAAAGTCTCAACTTTCCGTCGAGAGAACCACTCAAAAAATACCTGTCGTCCTACGTATTACAAATTACAAAAGTAAATGTCTGAAGTTTTAATAAATTTTTAAAGAATAATCAGAATCTGGGCCATTCTTGAAAAAAGTGTAGCATAATTTTCAATGTATTATTAATTATTACCCTGGGATGAAAGGCAATTGCAGTGACGAAATCTATGTGCTGGAAGCAGCACAGACATTCGCGGCGAGAAATGTGCCACAACCTTACAGTTCTATCCATTGAGGAAGACAATAAGAAAAAGCTTTTCGACCACGCTATATCTAGTAAGTCTGCTTGGTGGCCCACGTAAATACACAACGGTCTGGGAACAAATGGAGCACGAGGATCGCTATTTTCACTGAAAATCAGAAAACCGTCTGCATTTTATATTTTATCATACACACATTAACTGAATATGAGCGGAAGAAAAAACAAAACAAACATTAATCACGCCAAAATAATCCCATACCTTGCTTGCATCATTTCTTCCGCAGAATGGTGGGAATGTTGGGAAACAATCGATTCTTGTGATGGAGTTGGAGAAACCTTGTCGATTGTGTGTTTGGATCTCATGTCTTGAAAGTAAGGTAGATGATCTTTTAACACCCAAATTCGAATGTGCCTATCTTGACCGGCGGTGGCTAGCAACCGACCACAGTTTGAAAATTTCATGCACCAAACAGGACCAGAGTGTTCTCCAGACAGATCTTGTACTTGTTGTAAGTGATCAAAGTCATACGGACCTTTGTGACTGTGACTTGCCCTCATCTAATTAAGCATAAGTTTGGCATTTGGCATTCGATCCTTCTTGATCTAAAATTAATCTTTTTAACTTCACCATAAACTTACCTTAACCAAAGGATCTTGCCCACCGACTAAAATGTCCTCATTAGTACTAATATCATTTTCTTCCCTAGAATGTCTATTATGAGCCAATGATTTGGCTCTATCAACAGTCTTTTTGACGGTAGATCCAAGAAATCTCCGAATTTGGGCAGTTTTCTTACGTACAACACCAGAATCTCCGTCCTCTTGAGATGCAGCAGAGGATTTCTTTGAATCAATTGACTCATCATCAGAATCCCTGTCTTTACGATGAGTACTGTCCACGTATTCAGAGGTTAGCCTCATTATATGCAACGAGAGAGGATTCATACATTTCGGGATTTTTTCTTCCGCCGAAGAAAGCGGAATGCGCTCCCCTGTATCCAAATTGAGTACCTGCCAACATCCAAATGTGTCAAGATTAACTGAAAATTTATCCTGTTTTTTATAACAATAGTTTTAAGAAAGAAAAACACAACAAAATATTAGACAGTATTAATGCAAACGCGAACTACTAAAGGAAAATTAAATAATAATTACAGTCATTAAGCTTAATTGGCAAGGGTACTGCCAACAATATACATTTTAGTGTCAGACCAAATAATATAATGTACATACTACGACTACCCAAATGACCATAAAGGCATTAACAAAAGTAAAATTGTGGTAAGTGCAAGAATATTATTCATCATATTTGCAAAATAGAAATATATAAAAGAAGCTGTGTGGACACAAAACGTTGAGAAAATATGTAATATGTTAAAAGTTTTAATTTAAATAAAAATCCAAACAATCCGAATAGGTACCGGATGAAAGTGTAAATCCAGCGTTTTAGGCCGCTACAAAGAGAAATCCAACAAATCACCACCAAATTATAATAGCCAAAGAGAGTAAAGTGATTCCATACAAAAAAGAAATCTCAATGTCACTATACAATAATAAGACGCTTTCGAAAATCATATTTACACGAGACTTCTGAAGATCAGAATAGAGAGAGAGAGATAAATAGGCTAATATGAAAGAATATTTCACAATGTATTTTTAAGTACATAAAAGCATTACGTATGGAGAACACTTTTTCGGAAAACCTCGTTTCTTGAACCATGAAGAATAATGTACATAAATCCACTTCTTTTAATAAATACATTTCATTGTCGTAACGCCTGTTCGGTGGAATTAATTTGGAGAGATAAAATAGCTACACCACCACGATGAATATGACTATAAAACGACTTACAGTTACTTGCTCCAATATTTCCAGGTCTGACAGAAGTTTCCCCGAGTCTGTTCGAGTTCTCAATATTAAATTCATTTGATGATCTTGCTCACTCTTCTCCTCAGCAGCTGCCATCGTTGAAACTAACGCCGAGATATCAATGGGGACAGCAATGACTGCAGGCTGATTACCAGATTCGCCATCCGTTCCCGTAACCTGACTATTGTTTAGGGTTGACGAATTGGAATTAGAATGTGACGAATATCCTCCTAGAGACCCAGTCCCTGAAGGATCAAATGCTTCCATCATTTCTTTAGGTAGCGATTCCGTTCTTCGGAGTACGCGAGGTCCTGAATTTTTAGCCCTAGTTTTTTCTTCATCTTGAGCCTTCACAACCCAAAACTTTTGACTGCTTAAATCTAACGTCCGGTCCAAATCCCTGCTAACAGATCGAATAGAAACTGTTGGACTGGGGGGTTGCGGAGACTGTAATGAGCTCACACTACTAGTTGACCCCGTTCTCATTGTTGTTCTCACGTTCGTTGCAACATCGGATTCTGCTTCCAAGGAAAAACTGGAAGTTAATTCACTTTGTCTCTGCGAACTTCCTATGTTCTTTCGCTTCCTTCTCGGAGGGGCAACAGGGATCTTCCCTGTGAAAGAATTTGAAGCTGCTGCTTGTGGTTCGGAATCCGACTTATTCTTATCTTTACAGCTGGCAACCAAGTCTGGTTCAGGTACAATCGATGATTTATTCCGTTCTACCTGCACCGCAATTGTTTCGGCAGCAGTGGCTGGCGCAGGAGGATTAGATACATTGGCATGAGTCTGATTGTGAGTTGGCTGAGGTGGTGGAGCGCTCGAAGAAACAGAATTCGAAATGATTCTGCCATGCCTTCCGATGGAAACTCCAGATTGTAAGCTGGCAGCATCATGGTCCACGACCTTGAATGGATGAGAAATTTTGGAGGAGGATGTAGCACCATAAACACCCTCAACGCTAGAGGTTTGGCTATCTGAAGGCGACGTTTCATCCTGCGGAGGTTCTTCGATTTCCTCTGTATTCAACCTTCGCCTCATCTCCTCCATTCGTTTCCGTCTCGTCTCCTCCTCTGCCTCAACTTGAAGATCCTTAAAACAAGATCGAAACATAAACAACATACGTTCAAACGTTCAATATAATACAATAACAACACCAAGAGTTGACCATACCGAGTCTCTGATCTCAGAAGCAGCACTACTTCGGGGTGTATCAGAGGTGTCACATTTTTCATTGCCATTCCCATCACTGCGACCTGGAGAACGCTGAATTGTAGTAACTTTCAGAGTTGGTGAGAAAAATATTTCTGAACCAGTGCTGTCGGCCTCAGCAGCTGAAAGCTTAGTTAAATCTATCCGCTCCTGTGGATTGTCAGGTCTCCTAGGAAACCTCAATAAAGTTCCGGAGGCTTCCTCGGCATCGAAAAATTCATCTGAAGAGTCGCTTCCACTGGAACTACTTACACTGCTGCTGGTACTGGACATAATTAAACACCGCAGTCCGTTTTTACCGAAGTAGCAATTTTTCTTGCCCCGATGAATTCATTCACAAAAGCTCAATCCGGCCTGTCACTGTATCAAATATTCAAAGTTGCTAGCAAACCATGAACTACCGAACTTCCGTAGTTAGTAGCTGCATTAATGTTGCATGTGTCTGTCTCTCCAATAATGTGATCTCACTGACAACTTTTTGCAATCGAGCATCAAATCAACTTAACAGACAAAAAATACAGGTGACGGGAAAACCCAATCAACTACATTCACATGTAGCACAATCTTCCAACGTTCCAACTTCCAACTGCTGGCTGCATGCAATTCAAAAACTATTTACACATGTTCAAGGAATAAGCTGCCCCTGTAAATGTAAATAAATTCCCTACTCAAATCTCAAACTCCCATTCAAAAACACTGACACAATGTAAAATGTTTTTCTTCACATCATGAGAGAATATTTTCGCAGCTGCAGTTCTCTTATTTACACACGAATTGCTGCTATTGGAATTTACTTAGCCTCAACACATTGAACTTATTTTTACTGAAACTCAATTCATGTTTGCAACTCAGCTATTCCGTTACTGTATTACGGATACGGACTCTGACCTACGCTACGTATCGTTTTACACATGTATAGGTATGTCTTAATTGTGTGATCAGTGTTAAGAGTTAATCACTGTTAACTCTGTCCGTCGTCCGCTCAATGTGAATGTGAACTCGTGAAGTGAAGTTCACTTCACTTTTAGGGAACTAAATTCATCCCTTCCAAAAATTGCAACAACATCGCATTCACAATTCAATGAACAGTGTTAGTAATTATAGTGTACCTATATCTATATAAATGCGCTGGAGATTGACGATTGACTTTACATATCACATCACATAAGAGGGTATCGATGATACTGTGGTTCCGAGGAATTTCAAGGGTTAAATTAAATATTTCCGCAAAACTTCTCAATGTTGAAGCTGAAGGTTAGGATTAAAGCCACTAGACAGCGCCCATAGCTGGCTCTCCAAACCTGCTGGAACCAAACTTGCTGCGAATACTCCTATTGCTTAAATGAAAAATACTGCCTCCATTAAAGCTTTAGATTTAGGTACTTACTAATATTTAAGCTCTGCACCGCAGGAAAAATTGTTACGAAGTGGGAAGGAGCTCAATCTCGAGTCGGTTTCAAGCCACAAGCACTCACAATGTATATCTTTCAAGTGGTACCCTCGGATTTTGATGTGATGGGTAAAGAGCTTTTCAGAGGTACTTACCACATATCTGTGAGGACCCCAGATTTTGAGGAAAAATTGGAGAAGTTACGTTTAGACGCATGCAAAATACGATATTTTACCCCCAAATTTACCCCCAAAATTTGATCTTCTGTTACTTTTGAACCTTCATATCGATTGCAAAAATCTTTGGCAATTCTGAAAGCGCATGTTTTAGGCTTTTAACATAAGTTTCGGTCATTTTCGAGTTCATCCAGATTTCAATACATGAAACATGAAATTTTGTATCCACACTCATTTTTAATTAGGTCGGCAAATATGGTCAATTACATGTGCTGTGTTTACAACACTGCTGGTGGGCCTCGTTAGACCTGGAGCTCATCCCAGGTCCTCTTCCCACGACGTCCCGAGGACGACTAGTACAACTTCTCGGATGTCTGGCCTTTTATACCCTCAGAAAGGGTAACTATTATAAAGTAGCTCGTATCGTACACTTCCTCCCATATCTTAGGTCTGGGTAAAGGTAAAATTTAGTGTGGGTGCAATTTTGAAAGCTGGTAATGCACTCTTTTAGAATGAGCAAAATTCAAATCTCTAAAATTAAAAAAAAAATTTCTAGGCCTTAAAATTAAAATGGTACAATTTGGCGGGAAACCAGTTCATTCAAAACTCTTTATTTGTCACCAACTCTTACGGGGATTTACCGATTAGACGCCTTTCCCATCACATTACGGCCCCCAATTAAAAGCACAAATTATGCTCTATCATAACTGCTTACTATCATTGCAATTGGTTAGGGGCGCCAGAAGTTAGAGACGATGAAAGTTTTGGGGTGTTGTGTATTTCTTAAGCGCTTTAGGGCATTACTTGAAGGATTGTTCTAATTCCATTTGTACAAACGCTTTCAGGGTGACCGTAACACTTCCTTTCTATATCCCCAATGCTTTTAGGGCAATAATTTGAGGATTTCGGAAATATAGATATCCTTCCGTGTTGGAAAGATGGAAGCTGAAGCTCCTACCGTACAACAAGATTTTTGAATAACTTCCGAACTTGTATGTACTTCAAAGGCCAGTACCTTAAAGTCGTTACGGGAAGAAACTACATGCTTCTGAATTTTTGTAGCTCTCAAGTCGCCATACTTTGAAATGTTCTCAACTTTTGGTTGATACATATGGTCCCGTTTAAATAGCACTATCCATTTTTATAGTGTTCCCAGCTTACGAATTCTTAAAAAAATGGTTACAATGTTACAAATATGTACAATAATCGTTGTAGTAAACACCAACTTGCTTAATTTTAAACTTTTATTTTAAGATGGGGAAATGGGGATGCAGATGGAAACTCCTCGGCAATACATAGTAAGTACCCTTGCAGAGAATGTTTTGAATAAATCGCGCATTTTGCAAAGTGTAATTTATTAATAAATGACAACGGAACAATTCGAAAGAAATTATGACAAGCTGATGCAGAAAACAGCATAATACACGAAGATGAGTCAAGGTTATTTACTTTAAATCATACATGCCACAAAGCTATATATATCTGTTTCCTGTCTACAATTTTTAAGCGTTTTTCTGACTCGCAAGAAGTGCAATATTCAACTTTTGAATGATTCGCTTGCGCAAAAAAGCAGGCTCGTATTTGCGTTTGCTAGGATAACGAAAAAAGTGATTTTTAGATAACTTCAGAACCCTGAGACGTATTTCAATGGTCAAGGGTTTGAAGCTTAAAGTCGATGCGAGGAAAAACTCCATTCACGTTAATTTTTGGTCCCCATACGTTTTAAGAGATTCAATGTTTTCAACAAAGGGTACTTCGTTGCTATGTATACATGGCCACCATTTGGAAAGCATTAGGCATTTTTTAAAAGGTGTTTCCCCGTAGCGAATTTGGAAATGGAAAACAGTTGTGCATAAATCGTGTATATAAATATGAACTTCCATGCATTTCATGATTGGACCTCTAGGTTTAGTACCCTTAAAAGGTATGCATTTCTTTGTTTTGAATAAATCGCTCGTTTTGCAAAAAGTAAGAAATGACAATTTTTGGAATGATGCGAAGAAACGTTATAAAAATATTAGATTTTTCAAAAACTAATGATTCTTCTTTCGATCGTTTTTATTTTTGAATTCATATTTATATTTTTGCAGCAATAAATTCGTCGGGAACACACTCAAAAAAAATCCGTAATGCTATTTGAACGGTGGCCAAGTACCAACCAAGTACCAAAAATTGTTGCAAACATTCGATAAATCCTAAAATAAGGGTATCAGGTACTTGAAAAAAATGAAGCAAATGTAGCTTAGCTTCGCATTGACTTTAAGCCCTTGACTTTTGAAATCGGTTCAAGGGTTCGGCAGTTATCTTGAAACCTTATTTTGAAGGTAGTAGCAAACGCAAATACTAGCTTGCTTTTTTGCGCAAGCGAATCATGCAAAAGTTGAATATTCTACTTCTTGCGAGTCACAAAAAAACGCATCTTCGTAAAAATAAGGAATTCCATCGTTTACACTTTAGAATCTGGCCCCAAACAAACTGTGAAGCCAGGCAATGTAAAATAACCGGTGTTGTTTCCGTTTCCATTCGATTTTTTCAAAGCCAATGACGATGACAGAGATGTTCTTATTTCTTTCAGGAAAAATGTAACTGGGCATTCTTTTTCCCCAATTTTGGATTGCCTTGGCGTAACCTCGGAATCCAAATGAATATTGATCTATTTGAGTAGCAAATAAACATCAATTATTACTGTTTTATTTTCCAGACCTATTCCTGACAAGATCCGAATTTTTAAAATATTATTTTCTGAATAATATATGTACGGCAAAATCATTTAAAAATTCCAAAATTAATACTACGTACGGAAGTGAAGTATTCAGCGAGTAGAATAGTACGTGTCGAAAGCTACTGTTGAAGTATTTTTATATAGCCCATAATGAATTCGGTGTCGCTGTAATATCATATTTGTTTTTTAAAATAAGGATACACAGACAGAACCAAGGTATACTCTCGAAAGGTAAGTTTTTCAACCATTAGGCAATTTTTTGTGCGCATGTACTAACTTGTAATAACAACATTTAGTTTTTAGCAAAACACTAATAGATACAGATAGCAGATTGCATGCTCATCGTTTCACTCTGTACTTATACATACTAGAATAAATAACAAGCGACTGAATGTGACATTGAGTTATAAAACTAACGTTGTTTGAGTTGGATCTGTTCATTCTTCAAAGAAAGCAAAGAAAATGTGTGATATTTATGCAAATGTTATTGTGTGATGCGGAGCAGGTGGATTTGTCATTTTGTGCCAACAGAGATTTTCCTCAAAATATCTAAATGGGTCGGAAAAGAAATCATAAGAAAGAGGTTCTTAAACTTTTAAAAATAAAATCTTAGAAATTTAACCTCCCCCCATATCTAATGCCAATTCCTACATTTTTTAAACCAAAGCTTCCTCAGAAGCAAGTACATACTTAAAGGAGCACACGAAGCAAAATTATTACCCAAACTTTTAGTTCCTAATCCTAGTAAACTTGTGTTGCTCACTCAAGGGCAAAGCAATTATTATCTGCTTTTGTATTTCATTTCTTGCTTACGGCTTTTTAATAAAATCCTTTCATTCACTTCCTGTACTTTACATACGTCATATATTTTATATTATTCTGTGCATAGTGTTTGAGGCTTGAGGTTTTCTTATATTTACGAATTTTTATTTTTTGAGGTAATTTCTACAAAGTCACCATTGGAGGTCGCTGCTGATTCTCCCTTGCTTACTTGTCAAGTATCTCCTATTTTTGGAAGGTTCGTTTGAAAAAGTAGCATGGTTGGTTATGCATCCAGTGCTTTATTTGCAAATGCGTTCTTGTACTTGTATGCAGGTTAGTTCTATTTTATAAAGGAAATTTTTCTCACTCTAATTTGCAGGCATTTGTCAACCAAAGTGGATGTCCAGAAAGGAGAATTATTACTCAAGGATAAATATTTGGTGGTTGGACCCATGTATTTTTCAAAAGTTGTATGTCTTGGATGTCATTCTGATTTGAGCAAAGAATTCGTCAGGTCCCAACGCTTTTTCTTGCTTTCCATTTTATTGATACAAATAAATATTTTCTGTTTCTGTATTACAAAGCGCCATGAAAGTGTTTACCAATTTTTCGTTAGATTCAAATGTACAAAATGTTCCTGGCCACTGTGTGCGAACAAGTGTCAAAAGTCTTCATTCCATGCGCAAGAATGCAAATTTTTTGCAAAACATAAAATTTTGGTGCGTAATAATTTTTTAAAATAGAATCTTAAATACAGTGAGCCCTTGGCCCTTAAAAACTTGGTATATCTATTGAAGGTGCCTGGCCAATGATTTGGAATCTTTGTTTAAATTGAGTAACGTAAATCTAAATCTCTATGTGCAGCCACCTGAAGATCCAGATTCTTTATCGTATGGAGCGATTACAGTGCTACGAGCTTGCTTGCTCAAGAAAACGAAACCTCTGGTATACAGTAAGCTGATGAGTTTGGAAGCTCATCATGAAAAACGCAACAAAGACTTGCGACTCTGGGATGCGGATGTAAAGCATGTGGTCAAAGTAGTTCGCGACGAATGGAAACTTGGCCAAGAATTCACGGCAGATGATATTCATAGGGTAAGACATTCGTTGTCAGATTATTTTTCCGGTCTGAGTGAGAGTAAGGTCCAAACTTCTAGACACGTACCCTGCGATCTTTAACAACAAATAGAAGCCTCTAACAAATTTTATCAGCCGACACTTCAGCGATTAAAATATTGTTGACATGGCTCGATAATTGATCCACCCGTTAGGCCCTGCTTATTTGATTTAGAACGCGAACCCCATCTATAATTGTAAGCCTTTGTTTTTGTAGAACTCGAACCCATTCAAATCGCTTCATTCTCATTTTTAAAATATCCCCCACAGTTTACAAAATGTTCAACGTTATTGTATGAATTCTTCTTTTGCGCAGTAGATAAGTGGGATCCTTGATGTCAACGGATTTGAGATCGGTACTAATTACCCGGTCCTCGGGGTTTTTGGTGTTACTTCTTTGCTAGCTCATGACTGCGTACCTAATGCAGCAGTGTTTAAAAATCTTGACGAGGGTCTCATGGAGGTTCGAGCTGCGGTGGACATACCAAAAGGAATACCAGTCACTATTTGTTATAATTGTGCCCTTAAGGTTTGATTACTGGAACGATTTTGCTTTTGTAAATTTTAATTTTAGTTAAATATTAAAATGTTAAATGCAATCATTCTTGAAACTACAGCCAACCGCACAACGAAAAAAGACTTTAAGTGAGATGAAATACTTTGAATGTAATTGTAATCGCTGCAAGGATCCAACGGAACTGGGAACCCATTTAAACTCTTTAGCATGTCTCAAGTGCAAGAAAGGTGCTGTGAGTCAAATAGTAGAGGGGGTTTCTCCATCTTCCTTCAATTGGGGATGTGATTCATGTGTCTTCAAGTGTGTCGTTGAATTATGTATTTAATTTAGCATTCAATTCTGCACGGTTATGAAATCTTATTTTCGTGCTTTACTACTTCATAATTTTATGTAAATGATACTTAATTCACAGAATGGAAAACAGAGACGTGGAAATTCTAGTGAATAAATACAAGGCCAAAGCTCAAACGCTTGAAGGAATTAAAGATCGAGAAGAATTTCTAACTGAGTGCAAAAACATCTTTCATACTAATCATTACATTGTTCTACCAGTGAAATACGCTTTATGTCAAGTACGGTACTACCAGAACATTTATTCATTCCATTATGGAATACTTTCGTATATATGGTCCACCTCAATAATCCATTTGCAAGACTAAGTTGAATACTATAAAAAATTTACCTATTCTATGTGTTCTAATAAGTATATCCATTCAATAATGTTCTTCCAGGCTTACGGACGGGAAGAAGGTTGCGGCCTCGCGGAGCTAACGACTGAAAGTCTCCACCGAAAACTTCAACTTTGTCACGGTCAACCAATTAAAGAAAAATATGCATTAGCCATACATTTTGATATATGTATACAGTTTGTTAACAATGTGTTCCCGAATCCGTGTAGAGTGACGTTAGACTTTGCTATTATAAATATTGATTGGAATTATATGTATAATGAAGAATATAAATATTGCAGAGGTACTAAAGGTGTTGGACGTCCTTACACCAGGATACTCCATGAAGAGAGGTATGGTTATATAAGCAATTCAATTCTCTCAAAAAACTGTACGGCGTTAGATAATTCACTGGCTACCCATTCGCTACAACCATTTCTATAATAATTTGTATTTGTATGAACTTAACATTGAAGAAATTGGTGTGTTTTATCCTATCAGGTCACATTCTCTATGAACTTCAAGCAGCAGAAGTAGAACTTACAGTGAGACAAACGGATGAGTGTGGAAAGGATTCAATAAGGGAATTAATTCAGAAACGTGTAGCAGGAACGGTCGACACACTAAAAGAGGTCATTACAATATTTGAGTTCAGCCCTCTCACTAGAAAGCACGCCGAATACTCAAAAATAACTTTGACAGAATTAGAAAATTGGATGGCATCACTTAATAACACAATAACACAATAAGTTTTAAGGTTTGCAATTCACTTCATTCTTCAGTACGAAATATTTTACCGAAATGACCTGCATTAAAACCACTGATTGGGTAATAAAATTCACAAAATGAAAACGCCGTGAACAAGATTCGCAATAAAATTTAAACGTGAATGGTATTAAGGTAAACGAAATCTTTACTTTTAATCTGTAATAATTTAATTTTCGCATCTGTTGCACAAAAAAATTCAAACCAGCATTTTTGAATATTTACTATTTTCATTGCTTAATTTCTAACACGGACTGATCCCAATGCTACTTGCTAATTCCAATATTAGTATGGCCAAATATAGTACAATTATATTCATACATTTATACCAGATCGTTTTTTCACAACATTCTTTAAACATTAGATAACTAGAAATCAATCCATCCGCGATGCGCATGGAAGTCTCTTCTTAATGAGGAGATGAAATCTTGCGACCATGTGCATTATTTAATAATGAAGAATTCATTTAGGCATTGCCCGGATTGATAAAATGGTTTGATTGTTAAGAAACCATGCAAGTTAATTGTAAAGAATACATTTATGCATTGCTCGTTTGAGCATTGCGGATGGGAACGTTCTTTTCAGCTCACCCAGTTCTTGATTAAAGAGTGATTTCGCATTTCTAATAGGCTTGGCAGAAAAGTGTCAGTAGGTAGAAAACTGATTCCACGCAGTAGTACGATTAGTCCGACCTTCGCTTCGACCGGGCTCTGATTTAACTTTGGTGGTTCTTTAAAAATGAAGAGGTGATGTATGGTTATTACTGCTGACTGCTGTGGTTTCACTATTCACTCTACCAAGTAACTGAACTAAGAATACATAGCCGCACAGCTGTGCGATTTTTAAGGCATTTACTGATATAAGAGGTTTGGCAGAAAAGTAAGTAGGTGGAAAATCGATTCCGCGCAGTAATAAGTTCAGCACTACCTTGAAGTACAATTTTCAAATTTTGAATGATTTGCTTGCGGAAAAAAGCAAGCTCATGATTGCTTTTGCTAGGATAACGAAAAAAAGGATTTTTAGATAACTTTAGAACCGTTAGGCGTAGTTCAAAGATCAAGGGCTTAAAGTCGATGCGGGGAAAAACTCCGTTCACGTTAATTTTTGTCGCCTTCAAGTCCCATACTTTTTAAGAGATTCAATGTTTTCAACAAATTCGGGTACTTCGTTGCTAAATGGCCACCGTGCCATTTAAAAAGGATTCGGCATTTTTTAAAAGGTGTTTCCCCGTAGCGATTTTGGAAAAAATTTGTACAAAAATCGTGTATATAGATGCAAACTTCCGTGCAAATCATGATTGGACCTGTAGGTCTGGTAACTGGTACCCTTAAAGGGTATGTATTTCTTTGTTTTGACTCAAACGCAAACGCTCGTTTAGCAAGAAGTAATTACGAAAAAATGACAATGTTTGCAATAATAAGAAAAAGTCATAAAAACAGATTTTTCAAAAATTAGTGAATCTTATTTCGATCGTTTTTATTCTTGAAATCCCATTTATGTAGTAAAAAACAGCAAAGAATACGTTATTATTATTACGTAATTACTTTTTTCAAATAATGCTTTAAATAATAATTGCTGAAAATAAATATTATTTTCATTATTCATGCTAAGCATCAACTTTATTTTGATATTTTTGCTTGCACTATTATATTATAAATAATATTATTGCTTATTAAATATTATTAATATGATTGATCTTATTAAATATTATAGCTCTTTTTTAAAAATTAGGGTTATTTCGAGGCGGTTCTGTAGTTTTTTAAGATTTAAAAAATAGTTCACTATTATTATTTAATAATATTATTCTAAGTTATGAACTTTGAATGACTTTAATAGTGCAAATATTGTAATCGAACCTTTAAAAAGAGATAAGGTTTTTAAAGATTTTTAATTGTTTAAGCGTTTTTCTATCTTTTTTCGTGACTTTTATTTTTCTTATATTTCTTTTTCCTCCATTTAAAATAAAAATGGCCTCGCGAAACTTCGTATTATGCTGCTGCTTTCTGCCCCAACCTGCGAAATAATAAGCTATAATTTATCAAAATCGGCAGCAGAGCTGCGCTGCGCTGTGCTCCATACACACAATCTGACAGACGAAGACGACTCCGACTCCGACTACCTATACCACAAATTCATCATCAGGAATCCGAATCAAGATCACGATGAGCTTTTTAGTCAAATATGTATATCCTTTTCAACAAAAGTAAAGCAACCCTGCAGTCTTTCTCTCACTTTTTCCTTGCCTAATATATAACGTGAAACTTATGACATGACAAGACTACATGACCAAAAACTTATTACATCAAGAAATCAAGACAAGCTTGATGTTTGTGGGGTGGTATGTATTGCAGTGTTCCACAAATCCACCTTATCAACTCAAAAATTGAGAAATTTCACGCTATATGTAATTTTGGAATAATCTGATCAACGCGGTAAGTTCACCTTTTATCATCGGAGTAAGTGAGCTGATAGCTGATCATCGTGCTAAGTACTTTAAGTGTTCCGATCTTCCGATGACTAAACCCTGACTTACTCCGACGATCTAAACTCACAACATTCAAGTTTGCAGATGAGAATGAGAATGATTTCTGAGACTTGTTGTGACTAAAGCTTGCAGGTGCAGTGTTCCCAGTACCCCAGTATTTAATCTCGGTATACAGTATGGTGAATACGACTGAAGCGATCTGCTGTTGTACTATAAAAAACAGCATTTCAACGATTACTGACTCTTGTGAAAAAACTCGGGTGTTGTAAACACAGCTCGGGTTTGTGATGCTTAGACCTTGATTTCACTAGTGGTCTTAACCATGGTTAAGTTAACCATTTGGTTAGTTTAACCATTATTTTCGTGTGAAATCGGAGTAAAAATGGGTAACTTAACCATTTCCGCAGTGAAATCCTTAGCTTTTGGAAGGTTAAACTAACTATAGTTAACTTAACCATGGCTAAGTCCACTAGTGAATTCAAGGTCTTACTTAATGTTTATTTTAAGCAATTTAATTTCATGTACAATTTGCAAGCAAAGTTTTTCAACATGAGATTACAAGTGAATGTTCATGTTATTTTGCAGTCCCAGCATTATTGACAGTCGGCACTTTTACAACGTCAGCAATCCAGTATTAATAAATTAAGCTACATGATGAGTTGCTGCGAAGTAAAACCTCAGTCTTCAGTTCTTACTAAGACCAAGGAGTTGGAGCCAGTTGAAACACAAGATCCTTTCCGTTGCGTACTCCCACATCTCGTGGGCCACAGTGGCTGTGGAGATGCAATTCCTCCACCCCCTAAAATAACCAAATCTAAACTCCTGTCTTTATTCCGATATGGCGCAGAGGAGAAGCAAGCAATCGAGGATGTGAAGTATTGGGAAAATTTGGTGATCCAAGTAAGTCAGTAAAGTTACTTTGATAAAGTTACAGATGCAGTCAGTACAATGCAATTTTATTCAGAACCATATACAGCTTTTCTGTGAAAAAGATTTTTTTAAATCACTGGAAATTTTAAATGTTCCCAAGATTGCAGATGATCTGAATATAATAAAGGATTCCATTGAAAAAGCCTCTGCAGCTCAATCAATTACCCAATCACACATCGACCGGTGTAACAACAAAGAAGAGATGAAATGCTTGCTTAAGCTTAAGTGCCAGCAACAGCAGGATCTCATGGAATGCCTTAAGCTTGAGGATGCTTATTTTAAGGATCTGCATTGTGCTCAGTAAAAACCAAATCCATAAAACACTACTTTATGCGCAGAGTGGTACTGTAGGTGCGTAAATGTCTTAACCATTAAGACATTTTCAGCTCATTGTCAGTCTGCGATAAAAAACGCGGGGAAAGGCACTTTCCACAGGAACCCCGGGTGAAAAATGTTAGGTTATTAAAGCTATGGTACCGCTCGTAAGCACATACATCCCTTGAAATAGTTGGCCTACCCAAAACATCTCCATAATTTTCTGACATTTTCCCGATTTTTACAATTGCAATACCATTGCATACTTTTTGCTACGGCCCTGCAGTTAGTGCCTTGTAACCCCATTTAATCTATGCTAAACAAATTTACAGAGTGGGCCAAAACCCATTTCACCCAATGGTTCCAGCTAAAATAATTCACACCCAAAATTCCAGCCGAAAAATTTAAACCCAAAATTGTTTCAGTTAAAATAATTTGAACCAAATCTTATTTCAGCTAATATTATTAAATTGATACCTAATAGACTGTCCACAAATTTGGCCATGAAATAGGACTAAAACCATTTTTGATGACTAGTTTTATTAACTTTCAATTACTAGTAGAAATCTTCGTTGACTCGATATGTTTCGGTTCAAAAAATATTTGGTTTCATTTATTTTGGTTCTTTTATGATTTTTTTGGATCAAATATTTTTTCGTTCAAATTGTTTTAGTTAACATATTTTTTGATGAAATTAAATTGGGTAAAATTGTTTTTGATTCAGTCAGTCAACTCACAAATTTTGCAAAAGGATTCATTTGGATAAGAACTTTAAAAAATCCTACTGAACATGTTAAGTTCAGGATATGGTGTTTTGGCCAAAACGCGAAGTTCCATTTTAATCGGTTTTGGAAATTGTATGAACTGTAAGAATATTTGGGAGTAAAGAAGAGTAATTTGGCTAGACTTGACTTGAGTAAAAATCGATGTACATCGATATGCTGAATACAAAGGTGGAAACCGCCTTGGAATTCGGCCATCAAAAAGGCTTGAGGTTCAATATGGAATATTAACCAAACATTATTATTAAATTTCTAGACGAGCCATGCATGAATCCCATTTGAAGAAGCATCATATTGGTTTAAAAATATTTGACGAGAAAATAGATCAAATTTATGGAATTTATGAGTCAGAGAAAGCTCAGCTTTATCGGGAGCGTAGCTACCGGGAGTGTAAACATAAAGGCACGCTGCAATCGTACAAACATGAATCCATGAAAATATTTTTGAAGACGTCCTTGGACAAGAAATTAGACGCTATGGAAATGAAAAAGGATAATAAAATATCTGGGATGAAAGATGCCATGAAGAAAATGCGCCAGTACATTCGCTGCACAAATCATCGTCACCGAAAACTGAAGGACGAAGCTCTAACATCCTTCAATTTAAAACAGTACAGTCAAAAGCAAGCCCTTCGTAATTTAAAAACTACAATTGAGAAGAAGCAAGAAGCTTTGAAGGAACAAGCTCTTGTACAAAAAAGAAAAGAGGAGCAACTGATGAGGCGGAAGCAACAACAAAGGCAAGAACTCCTCGCTCAAGGCGAGAACCCTTACGTGGTAGATGAGCTCCTCCGTGTACAAGAGAAGCTCCAAGCCAAAGAAAGGCAAGTGCTTGAGTGTAAAACAAAAGCGATGAAAAACATAGATAAAGAACTCCAACAGCGCGAAAGGGCATACAGGAAAGCTCTGGTAAATCGCCATAGATGGGATAGATTTTGGGAGGCCAAAGCTCGGGAGAAGAAGCGACAAAATTATTACAAAAATGTCGTACCCTTCCTGGCACATTCGAAAAATGAGAGGTGGCTTCGAATCGCTAAAGAGACGTACGGCTTTGAACCTAATCGAAAGTGCAAACAGGACCCTTTCAAGCTCGGAGGTAGTGAAGAAGACGAAGAATTTGAGTGGGAAGAAGAGGAGACAGAGGAGAAGAAAGTAAAGAAGAAGAAGGGAAAGGGAAAGAGCAAAAAAAAGAAAAAGGGGAAGAGTACTTCCGGGTCATCCATCAAATCAACCGCTTCAACCAAATCCAAAGCATCATCCAAAAAGTCTAAAGCATCTTCCAAAAAGTCTAAAGCATCCTCCAAGAAGTCTAAAACATCCTCCAAATCTAAGCTATCGAAAAAATCTTCTAAAAATTCTTCAGTCGCCAAGAAAAAGAAATCAAAAAAAGGTCTAAAAAAGGGAGGGAAGGGGAAAGGAAAAAAGAAGAAAGAAATCATGGAAGACGGTGAGGAGGAGGAAGCCCGAGAAGACGACAAAGAAATAGCAGTCATAATGCCACCTCACTGGACCTCACATAGAGATGAATGTGTGGGTTCTTTCCCGATTTTGGACTTAGGCAAGTTACTTCCCCCACCTGTTGAGCAAGTACCGCCATTGACAAAGCCTGTGTTTAGTTGGTCCCCTAAAACAATAACCTTCAAGGTGCCACTTCACTTTTTGTTTAAATTAATTGTTTACACAGGATTTCTGTAGCAGTGAATACTTCACTTAGAATGCTTCAAGCAGAAAGTATCAGCTTTAATAGCACAACTGCTTGATAGCCTTACCTTCTTACTACTGTAGATAATTGGTTAGATTGTTCAGAATAGGTCCCTAATAGCATAATTCCCTGTTTGAAATACCTGCGAAACCTTTTCCTCTTTTCAATTGAACATGAAAACTGAAAAGTTCAGTCCTCCCTTTGGATTCTCATTTTGAAACGAGACCGGAAGATTCATCCAGACATTTTTTTGATCAAAAATTTGTGACCCAGAATGAATTTGTCCAAAGTTATTAAATCCGGAAAATATTTTGTTCAAAAGTATTCAATCCAGAATTTGTTGTCTAAAAGTATTTTATCCGGAAAATGTTTTGTCCAAAAATGTTTAAATCATAATGTTTTTTGTCCAAATATTTTTAATCCGCAAAATTGTTTGTAATCATATTGTTAGTCCATGTAAAAATATTTCATGCTTTGAATTTTTTCGACCAATGATACTTTCGTCCAAAGAAATTTCAGTCAGGATAACAAAGACCCAAGTAACCTTGAGAAAATTCATCGAACAAGCTTTCAACCTAAAAAGATCCATGTTCTTTTATCCTAATAATTAAATTCAAACCAAAACTTGGGTTAAGTATAACGGGACCAAATAATTTCGATAAAATGCACAAATTTTGAAATATGACAACTCGCGCAAAAATTTTCATTCACACCACACCGAAAAAAATATCTTGTATTTTGTATAAAAATTGTCCAAATATTTATCAAACCTACACTTGTCTAGCTAAATATTACTAATTATTTTAAAACATCAAAAAAAACTCGCACGACAATGATAAAATTCAACAATCACATTTTTAACGTTGTATTTTCGTTCTGTTAAGCTTAAGTTAAGTTCAGCTTTTAATTAATGCCGATAAATAAATATACTACGGCATTGCTTGCGTTTGAATTTTTCGTATGAAAGTTTGTTGAATAAATTTTCATTGTAAAAATTTAGTTTTTCATTTTTTTCAAAATTGGAATTTATTCGAGCAAACAAATAGACGGACTTTTAGGGACATATTTTTTGGACAAATAATTCTATGGGTGAAATATTTTTGGACGAAAATGTTTAGATTAAATATTTTTGGACGAATATGCTTCGATTAAATATTTTTTGGATTAAAATTACCTGGACAAAATATTTTCTTGACGAAAAAACTTTGAACGAAATATCCGAATGAGCATTAAATCACCTGATTAACGAATCAAAATTTCGATACTATACCAATGTCTTTTGACCGACCCAGCAATGTCAGAAAATTTCCAGCTTAATTAAGTTCCTTTTCTGTCCAATCATTATTGTGGGAAAACTCAACTATTGTATTTCTACCACATTTTGGGTTCAGACTCGAATATTTCCTCAGGATTTAATTACATATTTCAGCGAATGTTTAACATGGAATTTTTTGAAATACTTTAGAACTATCAAGTTGGAAAAGTTTATAAACAGAAAATATTTGTCACCAATAAGTCCCAGCAACGAATGAAGTTTTATTTCAAGGGGATTTCAACCCCTGAACCACCACCCGTGGTACCGGAGATAACCGAGCCTGTTATATCAGAACCCGCCCCACAACTTGAACCACAGGCCAGTAACACTTCGAATATTACAAAATCAAGTAAATCTGGCAAGAAAAAAAGTAAAAGTAAAAGTAAAAAGAAAAAGAAAAAAGAAGTTCCAAAAGAGATAGCAGAAGATCTACCCTCTCTAAATTTAGCGGAGCCGCCAACAATCTCAGCAGAAACGTCACCCGACTACAGATTGTCTGATCTAATTAAAGTGGATTTCACAGTCCCTAATCCAATTACTCCAGGCCTCCAGCACTCTTTCCTCGTCACTTTTACCCCAAAAGTTCAAGGTAATTGGTTGGGGCAACTGGATTTCACTTCCGAACTAGAGAAATTTTCAATTCCCGTAGAAATATCCAAACGACAGTTCATTCCACAAATGGAAACTGTGAGTATAGTTTTCCACAACACCGTTGTTCAAACATCCGTAACTAAGAGGGTGAAGATTAAAAACGTTGGGGGACTTTCCGGCTGGATCTCAAAAATTTTCGAACCTAATCCACCAAAAAATCTGAATGATATGTTCAAAGGTCCGTCTCAAGGGCTGCAGTCGGCACTAGTGGAAACCGCACGAGGAAGCGCCGTGGATCCTTCTAATGTCACCTTTAAAACCTCTGTAGATGAAGCATCTTCCAAGAAAACTAAGAAAAGTAAAAAAGGTGGAGCGAAAGGATCGAAAGAAAAGAAAAAAAAGAAAGGCAAAAGTAAAAGTAACCAAGAACTGTCAGATACATCAAAGCAGGAATCGGCCCCAAATCCAGAGAGCGCCTCTGTTGAGAGTTCGGGAAAGAAGGAAAAGAAGAAAAATGTTTTGCGTCGACGGAAATCTTCCATAGGAACAATAGAAGTGAAAGCACCCGTGAAGCAACTTTCTGAATCTGAAATCGAGGCTCAGAACGTACTCGATTCTATTTTGACTTGTTTGTCCGAAAGTATTTTTTGTTATTACATCGAAGAAATGACCAGGAAAATTGAGCCAGGAAAGGAAATCACCCTTTGTGTACTCTTCCGTCCACCCTACGTCGACAATTTCACCACTTCATATGAAATGGATTGCGAACCAGAGCTCGAGGAGGTTCCAGAAACAGAGAGTAAACCCCCCGATTCAGAACCAGACGTAATCGCCTTAACTTTTACATTAAACAGAATTCATAAGCTTAATTTAAATAATTTCTTCGCTACTTCTTTTTAGAAATTATTTTTGGAAGTGACAGGAACAACGGTTGAGAATCCTGTTTACATCCAGCCCATGAACGGGGATTTCAAAATATGTTTGATCAGTGAGGACTCATTATATATTTTATATTTACATATTGTTATTAGTGATCTTCATTGTCCCTCAGTTAATTATTTGCTACAAGTTAAAAGGTTGTATAGTGTAGCTCAAGCAGAGAACTTGTTGGTATTGCAGATCAATTATACCAGCTTCCCGTCAAAGTTCATTCCACCAAAGGCTTAGGAAAGGTGATTGCTAAAGTTCCCTACGAGCTTCGTGGCATTGTCGATATACACCCTCGAGTACAAGTGACAGTAAACCCTACCAGATCAGCTGACTTTTCCATCAAGCTAACTCCAAAGTACCCAATTCAATATAGAATTATGATGTTTTGAATTGCTATAAAAACATTTTTGTGTGGGATGTTTCAATTTCCAAAAAAATAATGTGAAAAAATTCGTAGAAAATTCATGCTGACAGATCCAGAACATTTGAAGTTCTTCAACTCGGAGACAAACATATTGGATTTCCCTGTTTACTTTCACTTAAACTTCCCCTTCAAACTACCATCCCCTATTACAGGGACTTTTATGGCCGTGATCTCCGACTCTCGATTGATTATTACTCCCGTGGAATTAAATATGGGTGAGTGTTCCACTACGGAGACTGTGAAAGCTGAGCTAAGTGCTTTCAATCCTACTTTGGTTGCTCAAACGATAGGTTTCGTCGATGCACCGGATGTGAGTGGCCACATGAGTTTTCCTTACGTCCTTTTAGTGTCTTATGACTCTAGTATAGAAAAAATTAACTAAGATTAAATAACAACTGTTTTTTTCAACAGGAAATTCTTATTCAACCAAATTACGGATACGGGAAGATCGGGCCCAATGAGACAGTACAGTGGGATGTGTTGCTGTCACCAGAGCGTACACTTTCTGAGGGAAACCATATTTTCCATTTAAGGATTCAAACTTTAGCTAAAGAGGAATATAATATCAGAGTTAGATGTTCGGTTAGGCATGCTCATGCTACACTGTCTGCTTATCACATCTTATTCCCTATCACTTGTAGCGGTAGCAATGCTTCTACCACCGTAACAATTCATTCTCCTGAGAAATCTCAGAGTGAGTGCTTCTGCCTCTCAAAATGTGAACTTGCTTTGAAATTCCGTCTGTTCAACGACCTAACAGTGAGATTATTCATTTTTAGAAAGTTTGCCAGTGTTTTTAAATTTTGAAGCTGACCTTGATCCTTCTTACCCGATTAAAATCATTCCTGACAGTGGATATTTGGAAACGGGAAAGGTATCCGTCGGTTGTAATTAAAAATTCCCGAACAAATTTCAAATAATGTGTAATCCGTAATTTTGGGAATTTCGCAATTTTATTGCAGGAATTGAAGCTACTGGTGACTTTCCAGGCGGACGTGACTGATGAGGATGTGAGAACGAACTATGTAGAATTTGCTCAAAAACAGTACAACGAAAAACGAAGCGGCTATCAGCGAGAATTAGCATCTATTACCCTTCACTTGGAAAATGATTGGGTATTCAATTTACATTCACATGCCTTGCTACGACTTGTTTAGGGTTTTAATTTTTGAGAATAAAGTGCAATGTAGATGCTGGAAGATGAGGATGAAGACATACACCCTCTAGAACCTCGAACCTCGTTACTCTTCTCCAGAATCAGTAATCCTGACGTTTCAAAAGCGCTAGAAAAAATAATGGCTCGTGAGAATCAAGCCCTTCAAAACGAACAGGTTCCAGCTGATAAACCTGAGTCTTCAGCTCCCTCAAGCAAAGCGAGTTCTAAAAAGAAAAAAAATAAGAAGAAGCAAAAGGATAAGAGTTCTTCAAAATCGGGGGGAAGCGGCTCGGAAAGTAAAGCTAGCTTGAAAAAGAAAAAGAAAGCCAAAGATACAAGTTCCACAAAATCATTGGAAGGAGGTTCGGAAAGTAACTCAGGCTTGAAAAAGAAAAAGAAAGTGAAAGATAAGAGTTCCACAAAGTCATTGGAAGGAGGTTCGGAAAGTAACTCAGGCTTGAAAAAGAAAAAGAAAGCCAAAGATACAAGTTCCACGAAATCTTTGGGAAGTAGTACAGAAAGTAAAGGGAAAGGCAAATCGAAAAAAAAGAAAGGCAAGGGTAAAAGTTCCACGAAATCTTTGGAAAGCAGTTCAGGAACCAAATTGGCTGGGGACCAACCAAAATCCAAAGGAAAAGGAGCACGTCGTACTCGTAGCAGAAAGAGACAAAGTTTGGAGAGTGTGGAAGATGACAAGAATTTAACTTGGAAGGAGAAGATTCATCGGGATCTAGAAAAGCGGAAAAAATATGTGATGGAGCAATTACAACGCCCTTTTGAACCTCCAAATATTACCAACGTTCCAACTCAGTCAGTAGAGTTTGCCCGTGCCCGGAGACATTTACTTAAGAATTTGAAGCCATTCAGTAAAATATACCAAATTCCTATTTATATTCGGGATGGCGTGACTGAAGAGGTCTTAACACTCACCGTCACTTGCCCAGTACAGAAGCCGGATTTAGTATTACTGGACCGGTCATCAACTTTTGACTTTGGCAATGTTGTCCTGGGGGGAAAATCCTGGCAAGAAATTAGTTTATATAATGTTTCTCACGAGCCTTTGAAGCTTCATATGGATGTTCTGGACCCCTACGGTCCTTTCATTCAGTGCAATGCACTCCGCTTGCTCACACCTGAACATGTTTATGCTTTGAAGATTCGCTTTGAACCTGCCGTTGCAGAAGAGGTGACTTTATGAGTATTTGTTGTTCAAGAATTGTGACGGTTTAGCTTTAGAAATAGTACAATTTTAGCATTTTTTCATCAACAGTTTGAACAACAATTCAAAATTTATGGTGGGGAAAGCGCCGTGTCAATTACATTGAAAGGAACTGGGACTGACGAGCCTCCAGAACCTGTGACTACAAATGAAGGGAGTACTCCGAGTAAGGTGAATTTCAAGCCAGGGTCCTCCGACGCGTCAAGTAAAACGTCAGGGAAAAGTGGGAAAAGTTCTAAGAAAAAGAAAAAGAAAAAACCTAAAT
The DNA here is from genome assembly GCA_034693705.1 of Spatulosminthurus flaviceps. Taxonomy (NCBI): domain Eukaryota; kingdom Metazoa; phylum Arthropoda; class Collembola; order Symphypleona; family Sminthuridae; genus Spatulosminthurus; species Spatulosminthurus flaviceps. The sequence continues at coordinate 31,199 of JAQFXU010000764.1, forward strand.
CGTAGGCAAAAGCTGTGGATACATAATCTTTGTTTAGTATAAATCGCTGTCGGGTAGTTAATTGGGATACGAATAAAAGAATTGTTTGTTTTTTTTGTTTTTAAAAATACTTATATGGCCATTTCTTCCTTCCTTCAACTATTGTAGCTACTACCTTTGTGACCCCTACTTTTTTCCGTTCTATTCTATCGTTCTCTCGGGATTTTAATGTTCCATATGCTAACACTACCTTACCAAATATTAGCCTTTCAACACCCACCCTGGGGGGTTTTAATTTTCCTCGATACTTCGGTAGTGGGCTCGAAATTTGAAAAACATTGAAATGCTACACAAGAGAATCTGTTTCTACATTTTGTTTGAATCAAATCGATCTACCACCTTCCACTCCTTCTTTGGTTTTAAGTGCAAAAATGAAATAACCAGCTCAAATTTTATCCATAAATTGCTTTGGGATTATTCTTTCGAAAATTGCTTCCCCTGCACAACGGTCAGTTTGAACGTTTGAAAATCTGCGGGCCTTCAGATTTTACCAAAGTAACACAGGCTTACCCCTTTCTGTGTTATCTAATAAGATCAACGTTATACCACCTCAATATAAGGGGTGGTTTGGGTCCTCTACCAATGCATTGGAGACCAAAAATTCAAAAATTTTAAATTTTAACCTAGATCCAAAGTTTGCTTACAATTTAATGGCAAACACCAAAAACGGCCATAATGGAAACTTTTCACAGGAAGCTCTTGGTGGAGATTGTCCATTTTTGGAGCTTTGGTATCAATAAAATGTACATCCTGTGAAATTTGTCCTCTCCATACATTCCGCAACAGTCAGTAGTGGTGGGCTTATCTGGGTAGATCGAATCCATGCCATTCCCAGGCCGAGGCCCGGTACTACACCACTGGGCTGAACTGACTGTTTCTAATGGTTTAATATATCTGATAAAAAAATTAGGTAAATGGAATCGATTGAACTGCAGGCGCAAATAAGTTTGTGTTTCACTGTATAAAATGGGCTTGAGCATTATACTGACCATGATGTTACGTGTCACAAGGGCATTTTCTTTTGGGAACTTACGTCGTAATATGATTTTTTGTTTGGATCTATTTCGAAAGGATTGAATTAACAATGAGTTTTAATTTAATTTTCGAATTAGTCACATCGGGTATTTTTAACTTAGGACCTGAATTACATAGTGTTGATTCACATACATCAGTTTATTTCTAGACAGTGGCCTCATTTCACCATTATTCGTTCAACTTGTTAAAATATTATGGTACACAATGTAAATTGCTTAAATGTAACCTTGCAGTACTTACAAGGTCAGTGCCAGGGCATTTTGTACATGGTATTTTTTAGGGTGACGTCAAATCCCTTGTAAACTAACCTTGTCCGTACGTCCTTTCGTCCGTGGTCACTCAAAAAATATTGACACAATTTCATTCCAAGTTTTGTTGAATATTACTTCGGGCCGTACTTTGGTTTTTGGTATTGGTTGAGAATTAGAGGTGTGATCCGCAAACATTCCGTCCATCATAAATGTGTTTAATTAGGAGTGTGAAATAATTTGGTGGTTTAGTAAATTTTTGAGTACTTCTCCAGATATTTATGGAAATTAAATAAAAAGTTCACCTTGAAAAAATCAATTACGCTAAAATTGAGTCATATAAAACCTCTAACGTTTGTCGAACAAGTCTTCATTTGCGAGCTAAACTTCTGCTTTACAAATATATCATTCCAGCTGAGGATTTTCAGTGAGAGGCATTGTAATTTTCTTGCTTATGCTTTAAAAGCGTGGATAATTTGTGCGTCCCTTTTCCAGGCTACAGCTCGACGTTGATTTTGTCCATTTGATTGCTAATTTCTGCTGAACTGCTAATTCTAAAATGGCTGAAATACAGGGGACAGAAATTTTTTTTTGTATTTCGGGCTCTAGAGCATTTTACATAATTTGCAACTAATTTCTACTCTTTCCCCTATATTGCAGCCATTAATCAAAATTTTCAAAAACGTTGAAATGCTGCACTGGGAAACATGTTTCTGATCACAATAGCTCAAAAATGAGCCACATCGCCCCATTAGTTCCGGGTATACAGCTTTAAATCCTAAAAATGACGTTTTTGTGGATAATTCCGAAACAACTTAAGCTACTACAAAAATTCCAACGTCGTAGAGTTCTGCTAACTCAAGCTCTTCTCCGGAGGAAACTGTGAAAAATGATCCCTCCGAAGGAAATGAGATCGTATTTGAAATACGTTGAATTTTTCTCAAAATTAGAGTCTATTCCTCGTGAAATATCCATTGAGCTCGGTAAGAATGTTTGCTTGAAGCCTGTGAGTAGAATTAAAAAATGTCTCTGGCTTCTGCTGTATTTGTACCAGTCGTTTCGATTGCTGCTGGGCGTATACACTTTCACGCTGTTAACTTGGTCACCTGGAGTTGATGGAAGTGCAACTATTTTTGACATCGCAATTCATATTCTTTTCATTAACTCATTGGCTCTGATAGTCCCATGTATTGGATTTTCGTATATCATACACCCTGAAATTACTGCGACCATTTTCAACTTCATTTTCCAGGATAAGAAGGGTACTCTGCTTATAAACAACAGATTTCCTGTATCGCTTGTAATTTGTAAAAAAGGAAAACTGAATTTATCCTTTATCATTACACTGTTTTGATCAATGTAATTTGTATGCTTATAGTCACGAATGAAAGGCTTGGCTTCAAGGATCTAAAACGATACTCAGTGCCGGAAATATTTGCAATTTATCTTCCTTTTGGTTTGATGACTATGTGCGCTTTCTTTGCGACTGCAGGAAGTATTTTCTGCACCAAGCTACATGTCTACCAGCTTCTTCCGGAATCTTGGAAAAATCCTGCTACTTTTACCTTTCTATTTCTTCAGGAGCATTTCCTGTTGCACAGTATTTGTGCTGGGGTGTGCCTTACTATGGAGAATATATTATACTTTTCTTGGAAGACATCAGTGGGAAGCTAAAATCCAAAGTTGGAGCTCATAGATGATTTGAAGGAAGTTTTCGTCTTTTTTATAGCCTTTATGGGAAATTTATTTGGAAATGTTTCCTTTTCAGAATGGGCAGGGTAGAGCCTGAATCAACCCACAAAGAATTTACGAAATGCAGGGAAATTGAGCTCCTGATGCGCCTCTTCAATAGTGGGAATTCATCTATAATTTACGTTTTTAAAATAAATTCGTTGGCCATGTGCATATTTTCGTGGTTCTTAGCCATCCGATCCTTCTCTGAACATCCTGCGTTGGCTATATATTTTCTGGGAGTCGGTGGCTATATGATGCTTTTTTATACAGCGGCTTTTGACAAGGCGTTTAGTATCCCTGAGTACATGCAGAGCCTGAAAATGGAGTTACGGAGAATGACAAAGGGTCCTAAAATGAATGGGAGGGCTGGAAACATCCTTGAGAAACAAGTTCGATCTATAGCTAGTGTTGGTATTAAGGTGGGGGATTTCAATGTGATGGAAAGGGAGTCGGTGCCAATTTTTGTGGCCTATGTGATTGACCAGGTTGTGTCACTTGCGATCAGCGTACCGCATTGAGTCATACAGAACCCGTAGAAAATGGGACGTCATGGAGTGATTATTATAGCTAATAATAATTTTATTTATTCAGGTGGATTTTATGGCCATGCTCTTACAACTTACAACGTTTGGTAATGGTACATCAGATATTTTCCCTTAGAAGTATTATTTAATACAAGCAAGTGGTTATGATTAATTATTATAAATTATGAGTTACAAATTTAAATAATAATGGAATGATTTATTGGTATTGGTTGAGATTCATCGACTTGCTTGGGAATCATTAAACTAAAATTGAAAATCGATTTCAAATAAATGCTATACAAACTGAACCATATTGTGAAATCAAGCGCACATCATTAATTCAATCAACAAGTTTAATTAGGAGTGGGAATTGATTAGTTGGTTTAATAAATTTTCGAGTACTTTTCCAGATATTTAATGGAAATTAAATAAAACGTTCACCTTGAAAAAATCAATTACGCTAAAATTGTCATATAATACCTCTAACGTTTGTCAAATACGTCTTCATTTGCGGGCTAACTGCTGCTTTAGTAGTGTTTTATGCCAGCCGAGGATTTTCAGTGAGAGGCATTGTAATTTACTTGCTTATGCTTTTAAAGCGTGGATAATTTGTGCATCTCTTTTCCAGGCAAGAGCTCTACTTTGATTTTGTCCATTTGATTGCTAAATTTATTTCGAATATTTCGTTGACTTCCCTTACAAATCCTATCCATAACTCTAAATATAATAAACTGACTGTGTTCTCCGTCTGCATTTGGAAATAGAATTCTGCTAACTCAAACACCGCTCCGCAGAAAACTGTGAAAAATGATCACTCCAAAAGAAATGAGATCATTTTTGAAATATATTGAATTTTTCTCAAAATGGAAGGTGGTTCCTTGTGAAATATCCGATAAGGATGTTTGCTTGGAGCCTGGGAATAGAATTCAAAAATGTCTCTGGCTCTGCTGTATTTGTACCAGTTGTTTCCATTGCTTCTGAGCATACACTCTTTGACGCTGTCAACAAGGTCATCTGGAGTGCAACTATTTATGACATCGCATTTCATAACATTCACTCTGATAGTCCCAACTTCTGGATTTTCGTACATAATACACCCTGAAATTACTACTACTATTTTCAACTTCATTTTCCAGGACAAGAAGGGTACTCTGCAAATAGACAACATTTCCTCTACCGCTTCATTTAAAAAACGTGAGTTTCCTGAGATTTTCGGTTTTCTTGTATAAACATAAATTATTCGAAAAATATTTAACCGATTTTGACAAAGTTTTCACCGTTTTGTAGTATTTTTTATTCCCCAGATCACCCTTGTTTAGCTTTTTGAAATTCTCAAATATACATCGAAATTTTTAACTTTTATTTTCAGAATTTTCATGTTTTTTGAAAAATGTGAATTTTGGGATCCAAAAAAATGTATAAAATTTCGAAGCAATTTGTCAGCCCTGAATAATTTTTTCCTTGTGACAAAATAATTTTATTTCAGCTTAAAATTATCATTTACTTATTGGGCCAAAATAATTTTATTACAGTTTTTCTAAAATTAACTTTAGTACCAAATAATTGAAAATTTCTGAAAAAATAGTAGTTTCCGTTGGTTTTAATTCTTTGATTGACGATTTAAAATAATTCCCGTCCTCTCCACGGAGATTTTGGTTGTCAGAATCCTCTCAACTTCTGGTCCCATCATGGGGAAAATGTTACCAAAAATACGTCCCAGTCCATCAATCGTTTTTCAATGGATTGGGTGAGTAGATAATTACTTGGCTTATTTTGATTCGTTAACATCATTTGGGCCTCTCAACGCTCACAAAACATTATTTATGATTGTCTGGAGTCTTTCTTTTTTTAAATGGTCATGAGAGTTTTATTATAGCCGAAAATAGTAATTTTTTTCGTCAAAATAATTTTTTTCCGGCCAGAACCACATTTTATCTTGGACTAAATCCTTTTTATTCCAGACTTAAACGTATTGATTTAAGACCCATTAATTTTTTTCTTGTGCCAAAATAATGTTTTTTTCTGTGAGCAAAATTTTTTCTTGGGTCAAGAAAAATGTTTCCTTGGATCAAAATTATTTTGTTCCATCCCTATAGTTTTTTCAAGATAAAATGTAATTTTACTGCAACCGTACATAGTTTTTTCACCAAGTTAGCAGCCGCGAATGTTTTTCCTTGGGTCAAAACTAATAATTGTTTTCTTCAGACCGAATAATTTCACTCGAATCGTAAATACTTTCTCGGGTCAAAATATCTTTGTTTATGGTGAAAACTGCTTTTTTCCAACCCCAAAAAATGTTTTCCTTGGGCCTAACTAATTTTATTCATGCCCCGAATAATTGTTTTATGGGTTCTAAACATATTTATTCCGGATAAAAATAAAATTCTACCTTGTGTAAATGTAAAGTTTCATCGGCCTCAAATAATTTGTTTCTAGGGTAAAAAGAATTTTATCATTGTTTCAAAATAATTTTATTCCATCCCTAAATAATTATTTTCCTGTGTCAATGAATTTTATTCCAGGAATAAATATTTTTGTTTCAGACCCAACTTATTTATTATTAGGATCACATATCGTCGCTAGAGAAGCAAAGTGGTCTAATGCACGAATTGCTTAAAAGCAAACTGAAATAACCGCCACCAGTTTTCGTGCAAACTGAAATAACCACCATCATATCTGTGAAAATTTACATAAGAAAAGCGATTCTGTATTGCAATTTTGGATTAAAAATCTCAATGCAGTTATATGGAGGAAAGATATGGGGGTGGTTATTTCATTTTGTCACTTAAATCTACGTGCTTTTCTTTCTGTTAAACCATTCGTGCATTAGACCACTTTGCTTCTCCAGCGACGATATGTTATTCTTGCCATAAGTAGTTTTTTCTATCGAACAATGCAGCGACCCGAATGTCAGAAATTTTCCAAAAACGCAAATTTTTTCAAAAAGTTGCAAATGAAAAGAAGATGAATTGAGCTTGTACAGTTGAATTGTTTAACATTACATACTTTTAAGTTTTACGTAGTTGGTGTTTTAAATGGTTTTTCTTCATGTCGTAATTACCAGCAGCGCTTACAATTTCCAAGGAAAATGGACCATTTTTATTCAAATGTGAAGTACATGGTTTGAATATTATAATAATATAGTATTATTTATACTTAAGTTCCTTTTAAGTATGGTGTACTTTTAACTAAGTTACAAATTTTTTTGTTTTAAAAATTATTATTGATACTAATAATTTTTTATCCTTTAGATATATCAGTTACCATTTTCTGTTGTTCTTCCAGACTCGTTAGTCGTATCCATGTACAAGTATATAAGGAAACAAAGATTTTTTGCGAATATTTAAATTCTGGCATTATTTCAATTTTCAATAACTGCAATAATTTACGCAAAATCCAATTTTGAAAGTCGAAAAATTCAATTTTTTTATATTTAAAATTTAAATAATAGAGTTAATATTATTATGATCACGGTCAACCGAAAATTTTACCGTAAGTATAATTCATAGGGTGTGAACCGTGATTTATATTCAAAGTCCGACAAAACACCAAACTTTTGAAAATGAGTTAATTTGTTTTGACAATGTTTATTCATGTGTACTTTAAGTGTAGAAATGTAATAATTTTATCAACGCATTAGAAACTGCTGGTTTCCTACAACCGCTGTGTTTTTCTGATTTCTGATGTGTTTCCGCAGCATCATCTGCTTCAGATTTTTGACTGGAGAGTGTGTATGTTTTTCTTTCCAAGAATTTTATTAAGTTAATGTAGTTGACGTTGACTTTGAGGGATGACATAGCGAACGGGGGGGACCTCCACATTCTCACCATTCTTATCTTTACACCACAAATCAAATTCCAGGGCCTTCACGCGAGGATCAATATTACGGGATACGCGGCGGACAACCTAGACATTTCAAAATAATAATTATCACTTGGGGTAGAATTACTGTTTACAAGAAATTACTGCTTTTGCCATACTCAGAAATTCCTTGCTGGGAAGAACAAACTAAAATTATTAAAATAATCCTTTTTATACAAAACTATTAGTACTGTTCAAGTTACCTCAGTGACAGGCAGAGGAAGTCGTTTCTTCTCTTCATCTAGCGGCACAAAACAACCGTAGAGGTGACACCCTCCATGCAACGATAACATGGTCACTTCGATTTGATGCTCCTTAGCGAAGAAATCCAAGAATTCTTGGAGAGTCATTTCGCCTTCAACCTAACTCAAGCAATTTACAATTATTAGAGCTCAATGAAACCCCAATATGTTTTATAACACACATTGGTCGATCAAAATAGTTTTCACACTCGTGCTACGTACACAACGCTGCATATGTTCTATTGAATAGTAATATTAAAACTTGAACGTACATCAAACCGATCCCATAGGGTCCACTGAACTTCATCGTATTTATTCTTAGGGCAGGCATTTGGTTTGGAGAAAATAAACGACGGAAGGGCTAAATTAACGAAACCGTTCTTGTACTTTTCAATGTTAGAGTGCCCTTGAACGATTTTATAGAGCTCCAGTCCCACCAGTCCAGCAACAACACTACTAGTAGTGACGATGGCTGGGATGATTTTCCCAGCAATCAATTTACTCTTGAGACGATCAGCATGTTCGATATTGAAGTTCGAAGCTCGGGAATTAGAGCAAGCCACGATAAAATCAATGTGAAGATTTTTGTCATCATCTTTTTCGAACTGCAACGGATTTACTTTAATGCCCTGGAAAAAATTAATGAGCAATAATTAAGTCCGCAAACTTTTTCGAGAACGCTAACGAATACTCGATACGAAAAACTGTGTGCAATATTAAAAGCATGCAGCTGTACACGAACCGAAAAATCCACTGCCCGAATGAGATCCACCAATTTATCCACCCGACTCTGATCCTCGGCAACCGACGTACAAATTCTATCTTCGGACTCGTAAACAAACTCGGGAACGTCGATGGATGCAGAGATTTCTTTGATTTGCTCCCGTGTGATCCTTGGTATGTGATATACGTCAGCTCGCAAGTTAGCTGCAGTATAGACGAAATCAACAGCAAGATCATCTTCTAGATCAAATGCCAAAGGATGAGGACACCTTTTAGGACTTTGCCAGTAGAGGCTCCCTGAGGAGGTTGTACTGTCTGCTGGGAAATAGTGCAACATTTGCTTTATCTCATTCCCAAAATTGTCTTCCCATAGTAATCGAGCCCATTTCACACAGTCATCTATGTTTGCAGGGCGTTCCGCGACTAAAACCTTGTACAAAGTCTCCAGAGTGTCCAAAGGCAGGGAGCTTTTTTCTAAAAATCTTTAAACAAATTTTGCAATTAACAATCCTTACATAACCGCATAGTAAATATTGAGTATGAACACAAAAATAGACAAATGAGGAAACCACAGAATAACAATGCCTTTGATCCTTCAAAAAGGAGGCTGCAATCTCGATCGGTTGTCGGAATAGTCCTTCAAATTGATCCCTAGCCCACTGCAAAGTATGCTCAATAGCATTAGGGTAATTCTTCAAAACACACAAAGGGATTTCCTTCTTTGGGGGATCCAGGTCCTGAGAGCTTTCATAACTCCCTGTAACAAAAGGGATCACAACTTGCGTCTTACCCTTGGTTCCCATAGTACTACTTTCCAACAAAGGTTTTCTGTAATATACGCAGCGGCTATCCATGTAAATCCTAGCACCCACGTTATCCAAAGCATTTGCAACTCCGTTCAAACTCTCAAAAAGTTCAACATCATAGACATTCTCAGTTTCTGGTCCAACACGGTTCTCATGAGCTTCAACTTTTATTCCGGGGTTCATTCTTCCAACAACGGCCTTAGCAGTAACGGCTTTATTTTGTCCAACATTCTCTGGTCGGAACAAAAATTGCCTGTTCAAGTTTGACCTTTCAATTAACTTCACATCCGTTACAATGATATTGCCTAAACCCATCATTGCAAATATCTTCAGCAGTTCACATCCAACGGCCCCAGCACCTACAACAAACCAACGCTGTTTCAGAAGTTGGTCTTGGAAAGCTTTCCCAAACACCGCAATTTGGCCTTGGTAACGATTTCCTTCAGAAATGTAGTCGGCATTGCTCTCAACAGTAGAAGGAAGTGGATCTGGGAGGCATTCGATAGCATCGAAGTAAAGCCATTGCTCTATAGGATAAAATTTTCCACTGCAGGCTTTCATAACTTCTTGAGCCACAACACCTCCAATGAATCCATTGACTGGAGCAAGGTTTCCACTGCACACAAAACTGAAGATTTTGAGGAGGTTGGTTTTCAGCTCTGCATCTTCTGGCTTGAGCTTTTCTGCTAGTTGTATTAGCAGAGCACTATCTCCTTCATCCCACGGTGCGGGCCGACGACCGTGTTCTTTTAAAAATTGATCCAGTGCTGCGTAGG
>JAQFXU010000765.1:0-41126 GCA_034693705.1 Spatulosminthurus flaviceps
AGTAACTATGGATATGCAAACTCCGATGCGCGACAAATACTTTATTTCCGTTTCCACTCCAAAAGAGTTCATAATTTGCCCCGTTCATCGAACGGGTCGCCACACTTGTAAAATACTATTTCTACAATAGTTCCCGTACGCCAAATAGATGACGTCTCGATCGATTTCTGACTTTTCCTTGTAAACATGAAATACTGAAATGTATTGGGTACTTATCTTTCAGTCACGGGTATATTCAAACCATGATACCCGTTATAAGATCAATTTTACCTGGATTACGTGACACAATTTATAGAAACAAACTGTTTCCAATTATATTTTTGGGGATCACAAACTGTGATTACATATAAATCAAACCGTAGAGCATGATCGTACACGTTCGGGTACTACCCAAAGCTTTCATTACGATACCCGTACCCTACCCGGGTACTTTTGGGCATTTTTTGAAATCTCCAAGTTGTACCTTTACCCGTACCCGTACCCGAATACCCGTGCGATGCACTACTTGCATCAACATAAACACCACTGGCTAAATGTTAAAAAACAATTTAATCACAAGTGAATCCAGGGTTGACAGGTAAAACCGAAATTGTTTTCATTAACCTCCAGGAAAGTATGAAAACACCTCCTTAAAAAACTATCGACCAACAAAAGCCTTAATTAAGTCATTACAATTTGTTACATACCAAAACCTTGCGCATGCATGCAAACAATGCCTCCCTTCATCATTCATCATGTTCCTCTCCATATAGTAAAACTGCAACATCACATCAGCAACCATCCATCGATCCGAAAATAATTCAAATTTTTCCAAACAACATGTCCAACTCATCATTCATTTCAGTCACAATTTACAGATCTCCATGGTTAGTCTCGCTTTACACAATCCCTCCAGCAAAAATAGACCTCCTTCCCAAAAGGAAAACTCCTTAACCTGAGCAACCAATTAAAAACTCATACATCCGATCTTTTGTCACATATGTTAAAGGAAAAACTAAGTCTAATAATAATTTCAAATTAACACACTCCCAAAAAGCAGCTACATCTCTTGTATAAGCTGGATAAACGGCCTTTAAGCTTCCATCTCATATGGAATGGAACTTACGTAAAAAGTTTTTACATGAACATGCAACGTATATGTATACACAAAACATAGGTGTATGTAAATACACAGCAATAAACTGCAATCGTGCGATCCATTCCATCCTCCTATACGTTCTTCGTCTCCTCTACCTACTCCCCTTTCATACATACAAAAACTCCAGTTCTATATACATAATGCACCTGTATAATCCGATTTCAAGGTATTTTTTAAGTTCTGAAAAAAATCAGCACTTTATTAGAGCACCATCGGATCCAAATAATAAATATAGTGCTAACCGTTTATGCAGCTCCATATTTCCAAATATTTTGCAACCATTCCAACAAAAACAACTTTCTGCGCCCTTTCTGCAAAGCATTCAATTCAAATTTTTTATAAAAGAATTTATTCCTTTATTTCCTTTTAGTGGCTCTTTAGAAAAAGGATTTGACTAACACCAAGAATCTTTGTGTGCTCTCAAGAATAAGCGTACATACGAAACTTATAAGAAAATTTTTCAGCGTTGGTATCTCCGTCCCTCCATCCATTCATCTACAAAGTCATGCTTACGAATTTTGCCTATATGGGATGTGATGCAAGTTACTTAATATGAGGTACTTTTGCACCTCTGCTCTCTCTCTCTCTCTACCCTCTATCTCATCCCTAGAAGTTTAAAACTCGAGAAATATATACTTACTATTACTTTACCTTCTCTGCCTCTGACTGTGTGAGAGGAACAAAGCAATCACGTCAACTGTTTTTCTATGGTATCCTTCGCTTATTTGCTGGAACTTGTTCCTATGCACTTTCATCAACAAGGGTACCTTTAAAACCCTACAAAATATTATTGGAGACATATGAGTAAGTATATACGGAGTGTTATAAATATTTATAGATTGTGAGGTACATTGATGAGTGAACTGTCTCAAGAACTTCGACCTTCTTTCTTATATACAATCGAATTTTAAGAGACTATTGAGAATGTGTAGAATCCTTGATTGTGGATAGTAAAATTTATTCTTATTTCAGTTGAAACACTTGCATCAGTCCGGACTACTGGTGATATAGGAATTTAAATATTAAGCGTGCAAATTCCCAGGATCCTTTAAGGGAATTTAAGATTTTCCCCTAAAATTATCCTTGAGAATTAAACCGTTGTATTAAAGGAGCGACTGGAGGGGATTTGTTTTGAAGAATTTTTCAAGGCAAGTCAGCAGTGACATGAGTTCAATGAAGGGGATTTGGGCAGTGGACGAATGAGAAGGATTCTGTGAAGTTGACATTGAATATTATCCACGGTGGAGTTTTGTGTCATCTAGAAAATATCTTTACCTTTGGATAGCATTGAACTCTTTCTTATATTTGCTATATATATAGTGAGAGTGAAATCAAGGGAGTTTGTTATTGACAGTGGAGAAGTTAGAGATAAACTGTGATTATTGTTTCCTTCAACTGTTGTCAAAGAGGGAGATTGTTTTGATGGGCTTGTTAATCAGTGGGGTTCCTTTAAGGAGTGACTTGGTGTGTGAAATGTGGAAGGAGGACATTGATGGGATATCCTGTAGGATATATACTTGCTAAAGTAGTAATAATAATCCATCGGTTATTTGTTCAGGTTCTTCTCTTGTTGATTTAGTCAGAGAAACGGAGATCAAAGGAGGTATAGGTGTGATAAAATGAGAGTTAAGTTGATGGATTTGAATTCAGTAATGAATAACATGGCTTTTTGCACTAGTCTTCGGGATTCGATACTTTGGTTTGGGTATTTTGGTCGTGAGGTCGTGTGAGGAGTTTTTTTTATAGTTTCTGGAATTGAGAGATGTATTACTTTGAAAGTTTAGTTTCATTGACGATTGTTGGGAACTAGTCATGATTTTATGTAATCATTGAAGAAAGTCATTGTGTGTGTGATGTGTAAAAGTTGTGTCAAACTTGAAAGAGTGGGCTGAGAATTTTTAAGGGACTGGTATTTTGAAGTGGTAACAACATCGCAGTGGTGTGTTAATTCTGAGTTTCATCCAATCAATATCAATTTGGTGATGCTGTATCAGCTGTTTGTAATTTCCATGAAAAGTTCCGATCAAATCAGGTAATTTATGAGGATTTATTATGTAAAACCTAAGCGTTAAGGTTATTTCAGTGGCATTGGTTGGTTTGGAAGGATCAGCTGATCAGCAGAGTATTGTTTGTAAATACTTTGGATTTTTGATATGTATTTTTTCTATCTTGCTTTACTGTGTGAACAGAAGTTGAACGGGATATATGAATAGGCATTTTTTATAGTTTTTTGAAGTGTCAGTTTCAATTTTTGATTACAATTGACGGAATAAAAAAATCCTTGAAGGATTCTTGTTATTTGGCGAATGTTAATATATATTTGGTTTTGCTTTTTTTTCAAGGGCATGAATAAATTGTGAAGAAGAGTACAAGTTTTTGTCGTTTCACTCGGTTTGTCGGAAGTCAACAGTTATAAAACCCTGACCCTGTGATGGTTTGGTGTTAATAGAACGTACATGCTAATTGACGTCAGCGTATCGTCGGAACGCCTCCAGGTGAGAGGATGCTTTATTCTATTATCTTATTGTGACATTTTATTTTGGTAATAATTTTGTGATGATAACCTCGTTGATATACTATTTTCAATGGTGAAAGACATTGTTAATTCTTTTCAGGTGCCTGTGTAATTATTTGTCTGCGGCGTCCAATTTCGATATTTTGATACTCTGCAGTACAACGTAATCCACCATTGAATTAGTTTTTCTATTTCTGAATCATGTTGCAAATATCAATTCAGGCGTCCAATTACCTTACAAGGAAGTAATGGTGTACCATCAGAATTTTTTATTTTTCCCAATCGATTTTACACAACATTGAAACTATTATAGACGAGTTTTTATTTGAAAATCCATATTGTCATCACTTGTCAGGATGAAGAATTCTCAACATAATAATCACGTACGATCTGTAAGTTTACTTCTGAAACCTCATCATAACATCAGTATATGACAGGCAAGTGAAGCGAAAACAGTTACTAAAATTTTTCAAATATTTATTCAGAGAAATAGAAATATAGTGGAAGAAGAAGCTCTGATTAATCAGAAGCTACCGAAGGAGTTACTTTTAAGGATATTTTCCTTTTTGGATGTGGTCGCTCTATGTAGATGCGCTCAAGTCTCAAAATGTTGGAATCTTTTGGCTTTGGATGGGAGTAATTGGAAGAAAATTAACTTATTTGACTTCCAGACTGACATTGAGGTAGGCTGTGGTACTTAATTCAAATATTAATATTATAAAGCATTTCCTCTTCTGATTAGAAGAATGCAAGGTAAATCCTCCACAAGTCAATTATTATTTTTTCTGTTGGGTATACAGGGTGCTGTTGTTGAAAATATTGCGCGTCGAGCAGGAGGATTTCTGAAAAAATTAAGTTTACGAGGATGTCAATCTGTAGGTGATAGTGCAATGAAAACCTTCTCACAGCAATGCCACAATATTGAAGACTTGAATTTAGAAATGTGCAAGCGAATAACGGATATGTATGAACAGATTTTTTTGCTAAATTATTTGCAAAACATTTGCTTTGTTAACTGTTAATAATATTAAGTTCTCAAATCTAAAATATTTGTAGAACTTGCATCTGTTTGAGTCGGAACGGGCGGAAGTTACAGCGCCTGGATTTGACTTCTTGTTCCAATATCACGGATGAATCTCTGAAGGCTTTAGGCGAGGGATGTCCTAATCTTGTCCATATCAACATTTCATGGTGTGACAACATCACCGAACGAGGTATTTTTCAACCTGGTATTTTGGTATTATATTTGCATCTTTGCCAGTGCGATCATGTAAATTTCTTTTCTCTAGGTATTAGCTGCCTTTCTCGCGGCTGCTCAAAACTCCAAACATTTATTGCCAAAAGTAGGGATTCCTTCATTGATAACGAATGTGTAAATCATTTGGCAAATAATTGTCCACTTCTAGAGGTCGTAAATGTTCGGGGAGCTATGGTTAGTATGCACAATTTTACTATTCAGATTCCACAGGAATTTCAAATGAATCATTTACATTAGGATTTCTTGAGTAATGTATTTATGTATTTGTAGGCTCTGACAGATGATGCCATACTTCGTTTAGCACAAAGTTGTCCTAATATACATTATTTGTGCATAACTGGATGCTGCAACTTAACCGACTCCACTCTTTTGGCTTTAGCGCAGTATTGTCACAAATTAAGTACTTTAGAAGCAACTAATTGTTCTCAGTTTACAGACAATGGATTTCAGGCATTAGCTAAGGTATTTCATTTCTGGGGTATTCATTGATATCTGATAATCGAAACTTTGTTGTTGGCATTACATAGTTTTTAACCCTAAATGTTTCCAGAATTGCCATTATCTTGAAAAAATGGATCTAGAAGACTGCGTTCTTATCACCGATAATACACTAACTTACCTCGCAAGTGGTTGCCCCCGCCTTGAACAACTGGTAATTTAATCATCAGTTCAATCCCTGGGTGATACGTGACACTTGCAAATTATTTGAACATGATTTTTGTTGTGATACCTATTATAAGAATTTTTGACGGAGGAGTTGTTTTCACGGATCTTGTTGGATTGCACGCATGTATTTGTGTGGTACGGATTCAAAAATTCAAGTTAATTTAATTTTTGGTTTTGTCCAGACTCTTTCGCATTGTGAGTTGATTACGGACGATGGCATAAGGCAGCTTGGAATGGCTCCATGTGCTGCTGAGCACTTGACAATCTTAGAACTAGACAATTGCCCCCTTATTACTGATGCATCACTGGAACACCTAGTAGCTTGCCACAATCTACAACGCATCGAATTATACGACTGTCAGTTAATAACTAGAGCGGGGATCCGACGACTCCGGGTAATTAATTTCTGCGGGTAATAATTTGTATAGTTGCAACTTATTGATAAATCGTTAACTGAAGTATCTTTTATAGAATCATCTTCCGAACATTCGCGTCCATGCTTACTTTGCTCCGATGACACCTCCTCCTCCAGTCGGAGGATCTAGACAACGCTACTGTCGTTGCTGTGTAATACTGTAATAAGGCCGAATGCTGACGCTATCGAATACATACATTTTCATCAAGCAAATCAGTCGACACGGCGAAGATAATTATTCTTGTCTGTGAATTAAAAAGTGCTTACATTTTTTTTACTAAAATTACTTCATAGGTACCATTCTGTGTACGAGAATCGATTTCGTTAAGCAGGTTCTCTGCTAAGAAGTCTATGCTGTTTGATTTTCATTCACCAAGCTTGGCCACGAATTTGAATACTATAGCTTTGAATGTTCGACCGGCTAAGACCTATACTAACCATGTTTGATTTCAAGAATTAAGTTAGGATAAACTATTTTATTAGTTAGAGACTTTATCTTAATATTTACTGGCAAAGGCAATTTGCCTTCGCCAAATATGGATGGCATCGGTCCCCATATATTTGTTTCCGTTGGTGAGTGTTGTTTGCGTTTATTTTATATTCAAAATATTTGTATAATTTAAAATTAGGTTATGTTCTGTACGGGAGTCAATAGAAAGAAAGTGGTGCAGTAATTTGAATAATAATTTATGGCTTGCTTGAAGGAGCGGTAGTTTACTTCGACCTTTCCTGGTGTTTTCATTGGAAGAAAACGAAATGATTGCGAATAATCTACACCGTTTATCTATCTACTTGCTCCTTTTGACGCAGGCTTTGTAGGGCTGCTTGTTGGGACTGAGGCTAGTATGATAACCTGACTTGTGAATATATTCGCATGTTAATTGTTGCAACATCCAGGCAATGAGCTAATGCAGAAACTGATGCGCTCTCTGAAAACTGCATTAAATTTACAAACGTATTAGTCAAAAAACTCGGCTTTGTTTTTGACCAAATAATTGAAATCCAATCAAATAATCGAATGGCGATATAACTGCAGCTAATTGAAAGGTTAAAAAGGTGATAAAACAATTCATGTTGCAAGAACTAAGCTCCTTCCCAAGAGGATGCTTGTAATAAATTATAACGTACTGTTTAGCTATGATACTTTCTCCTACAGTAGGTATAGCTGCCTGACAAAAGTGCGCATTTTAATGTAAAATAGTTCAAAATAGGCACGCAAATACATTGTAATGAAAGGTGTGTGGTTTTTCATTGATATCGCAGTATCGCAATTTTAAAACCAATAAAGAAATAACTACGACTAACTTTCTGTGTGAGGTAATAGTAACATCATAAGTTTTATTTATTTCCGCTGCACCCGAGCTATGTACGAATGTAAAAAACTCATTTAACTAACTTACTGTCGCGTTTCGTTACATTTTCTGATTAAGTTTACGAAGGCATATTCCGCATCAAAAATAACGATTGATCTTGCTGACTTAAACGGGGCAAGATTATTGCCTAAAAGTGATCACGCAGCACCGATAACAATTTGCGACAGCAAAAACTCTTTAACTCAAAATATTCTACATTGACGCTAAATGAAAAAAATATACTGCTCCTTTGTATTGACATCTACCATATACATAATACAAATTGAGACCACATTTATAGTTACAAGTTATAATAAATTACTTTAGTGTAAGTCACACAGTTATCATCCAGTATTACTTCATGAAGCTGCAAATACGGTAGATACAGTAATTATTCACTCATAGTTCATAAAATATTTTATCGTGATAAGTAAAAGCAGTTGATATCTTATTTAACAATTTTTAGTGGACAAAGCATAATCAGTTTCAGCATTGAACAAACAAATATTCAGGGTGGACCAATGGATGCCACCCCTGTGGTAAATCAAGGACCAAATGTAAGGAATAAAAAACTCTTCCGGCTGGTCTTCTTCGACGTATCGAAATTTTAAGTCCGGAAATTTCTAAGGATTTCAAACACTCGATTAAACAATTGTAAACATTGTTTTTTTTTTAAATTAAAAACACTCACTCGCAGAATATCTGGAGACCAATGCAGAACACCATCCTCCACTCGTTCCATTACTTCAGATGAGCTCAAATCGTGGTGTTCGGATGCCAAGCGTTTTGAGAAGTAATTGATTACCTGGAGATATGTAATGAGTAAGAACCGATTTAGTTATCGTAGCATTATACTGTTTTACAGAAACTATACAACTATGTGAGACTGCAAAAAATTACAATGTCAATGTTGGCAACTAAGTCTTGGGTTGCGTCGTAATTCCTAAATGAATCGAAAACTGTTTTCTTGTACAGCAGTGTGTAAATTAGATGGCGGTTTTGTTGCAATTGGTGGGTGAGAATTGAATTGAGGATTTCCAAAACCATTCGTATAACTTCTTCTAATACAGTAATATCCTGTGCCTGCCAAAACATATTCTCGTATTTAAGTACAAGACATCAAATCGATAATTACGCATTACCCAACGAAACTTAAATTATTACTAATTATTTTTGTAGGTACTTACTGTCTCACTGGCCTTTTCAGACTCATGCTTGAAATCCGAAAGTTCTGACTGTTGATTAAATCGTTGCATCAATTTGGTATGACGTTTAGCAAGTGTTTCAAACAGACTAATCAGCCTCTGAGCAACATAGGGATGTAAGGATCGAAATTTCGAAGACATATTAGCAAGAGCAGCTAAGCAGTTCGTGTGAAGGTACTTATCCTATACAAAAAATTAATTAATTAATCAAAATCTGCTTACGAATTATATTATTTTCAAATACAAACTTGGTAGCGAATTTCTTACTCTCATTTTTAGAATATTGTATTGGATTGTTCGAATGACAACCAGTATAATCAGCCCACCCAAAGTGATATCATTTACACTTCTTTCAGTGTACCATGTTACATTCCGTAAAACCTGTACAACAGAAATTAATTTTCAGGTTTAAACCAGTGTACAGAAACTCTTATTTTAAATAAATACTAGAAAAAAGCCAGTCAAAACATGGCTGGAATCCACTTTTTTGTTTTCACTGTAATGCACGCCTATCTTGTGGCAAACTTAGAAACCTAAGCCAACGACCACGACGATAGCGACGACTCTTCTCATTTAATACATTAGTATTGATGCTTTAGCTTACAATGTCGTGTACTTGCTGATTGAACAGTTCATCCTCGCTCAGTATAAGTAGCACGATCAACGACATGTAAATGTGATGAGAGGTGCTCGTCGGCGCATGGTAGAGCGTAAACAGAATCGGCAGCACCTTCGAATTACAGATTACAATGTATGCAGGCTTAATTAATAAAACAAACCTCAAGGAAATTATGTTTGTTGAACAACTACTAGTGGAAAAAATAACTTACTAGCTGCTCGATATCGGACCGGGCCATTATGTAAGACTTGAAGGAAGCATTACGGTGAATAAGCATGTAAAGTAACAATGTCGTGTCGTCAGTTTTTATTTCCTTGCATATTGTGTCATATAGTTTCCCATAGTTTAATTTGAACATTGGAATTTCATTCGATAAGGCATTATCGGCTGAAACAACAAATTAATTTAATTAATATTCTAGTAACTTTTAATAAATGGCTAAAGTCATATTTAATTAAGTAGAATCAACACATTTAAATTACCATTTTCGTTCTCGAATGTCACAACTGATTCATGATAAGGATTTATGCAATGTCCCGGATGCCCACTAGTGCAGTGATTGATTAAAATAAGAAGCAAAGAAAGAGAATGACTGGCCAAGTTATTTTCTTTCAACGGTTCAAGCGAGTCTTTAGGTTTTTCAAACCCTACACCCTTTCTTAGAATATTCCAGATTCCGCCTGCAAGTAGACCAGGTATATAACTTCTAACTAACTATCAAATGCTTAATCAAACACAATTTTTATCAACTTACTGGCCATTCCAATCACAAGGCTTCCAGATTCTTCGTTCTGCCTAAGTGATGCTGGAGGAACTCTATGGTCCATGTAATTGTTTAACAAAGTTTTCGTTAAATTAGCAGCTGATGAAGGTGGATCTCTTTGCATAATGCTCCTGAGCATAAAAATGAAAGTTAAACCATAACAACAATAATTTATTATTAATCTGAACAAGAGATGAACAAAATTAATATTTATCAGAGGAAAATGTATTGTAAAAAGTATAAGTAAACATTGCTATCAATGATCATGCTTGTACTGATTTACAATATAAAATCACCATTATATTAAAACAACTTGCCTGAACGACAGCAGCTTATAAGCCGGAACGGAACAGAACATTTGAGTAGACAGCAAAACTATTAGTGTATTTACAGCTTCGAGATGCAAAAGATACGTATTACTCTTTACGGGCAATTCGGTAAGTATTTGCATCAAAGCATCTAACAAAGGATCCAAAACGTCCGTATCTATTGGGGAAATCCCTTGCCTGTCCTCCACGTTTCCAACGTGATTTTCATCCATTGAAGCACCTAAAACAATATTCATTCAACGAAACCATTCCCGTCAGTTTTCACATCCACACCCTAATGACATAGAATTTTGAATTTTCTATAAAACTTCAAATCCCTATCTCCAAGCAAAACTTACTTGGTGAAAAAGTCGAGAACTGCCTCGCGAAAACATCATCTTTAGTGTATTCCGCAAAATATTTAATTATCGATCGGATGATGAACAAAGCATTATAAGCTTGCCAAATGAACATGGAGCTAAGTAACAACAAAATGAACATCAACTGTCACAATTTCAATTAATACTCTCCACATATCTTCAATAATTATCAAACTCACTCGCAAGTTTGCACCGAAGAATTTAGTTCGATGGCTCTTCGGGTGAACACTTGGATCAACGATGCAAAGTTCCTTGTGTGGTCATTATTAGCAAAAAGATCTGCTCTTAAATGTTCCACACTAGCATCCAACATAAACCCCTGGTCCCTTTTTCATTAAAAAATTTCCTCTTACATCCCATAAAAAAATAAATCACAGCTCAAATCAATAACAATAAATACAAATATTCATTTCAAAATGGTCAACTCACTTCGTTAGAATTAAAGGTAATGAATGGGAAAATAGGTGATTCCAAATATGGTCATTTGGAGAAATCACTTCCCGGCTGCAAAATCTCTTCAAGTATTCATTTGACTCCAGTTCGTCTACTCTGCTGCAGCTCAACCCCATCCTTCAGCTTGATAGTCTGGAATCTGCTCCAATCAACATAAAACTACATTAAAGTAAAATTCGGCCGGTTTTTACCCAATTCTAGTGCAAATTCTGCATCAACCATCCCAAACCAGGAAATCACGATGTCAAATCAATGAAAAATGAAACATTTGACGTGTACCACATTATTTGCAACAACCGCTATTTTTACTCACTACAAGGGTTCACTTCCAGCAGTGTCTACTACATATACAATTACATTAGAATTGTCAATATGTGGTTTTAATATTTTGACACCAAAATCCAATATATTAAACTCACTCTTTACAGGTCCAGTTTCCAGTTTAATTCTAAAACACAAATTCCGAGACTAGGAGAAATGACTAGCTGTAAATGTAACACAATCACCAATTTTTTAAACCATCTATAACTAAACTTTGTCACTCATGTATTATTACTTCTATTTAATATATATACATAAGCTGCGAAAATGATACATAAATGATACTGTCGATGTGGTGCCGTAAACGTGGATTGTAATGTAAAACTTATTGAGATGCATAAAGCGCAAAGCAGGAACGATGTGTGCGTATAACCCAAGGATGAGGATGCACTAAAATCACATTTGTATACGTCAACGTATATGAGAGTACATATACACACCTACAGCTGTATATAGTCTGCATGTAGTCTTTGCGCACCGTTAAGGTGCAACAATATTGCCAACTCACTCGTTCTCAATATCTCAATCAGTACCCTGTCAAGAACGAAAGCGCAGCACTGATATTTCATGTCAAGTTGTTGACTTCACGATTGAAATAAACTTTAATAGGAAGATCACTCATCATTATTTTAATAAATTCCGTTCATAAATGATTCATTCGCATCTTAATGTCAAAAAACTTAAAACTTGAAGCTTGCGCACTATACCCCATAGCTAGGTAAATGGTTAAATGATACTGATTATGTGATTTATGTCCTTAATCCACAGTTACCCCAAATATATGCAATCAGCCCCAACTTGAAACCACTTCGATTTAACGACCGGATATTGCGGCTTCATTGTATATATAATGAGGGGTGTGAACACTAAGACGTATTTAACTTACACTTAATGCGCTATTTAATCAATAATCAGTAACAATGGACTAATAGGCTCCTGGCTGTAATCTTTAAAGTAGTTCATGAAAGTACTTAAAACACCTACTGGAATGGTTTGTTAGTCAACATACAGTTTCAGAACTAAGGTTGAAACAATTATATAAATTTAATATGATATAATTATATGTTATACTTAATAAATTGAAGTTATTTTGCAATATATTCAGCTGTCCGTATTGATGGGATGTTTAGTAATGATATATTACAGCAAAAATCATTGCTGGAAAAATTTGTACAGGTCACTTTTATGTAAGGTATCTGACGAATGATGTAAACATTTTGGTATTATATTGAGGCCAAACATTTGCATGTTACATGTATAGGGTGAGGTATACCGATGACATGTAACCCGCTGTCCTTTTTCGAGTGCGTCTACGCCACCTATCCCGTTACAGTTTCGGGTTGTTAAAATGATCAGGAGTGGGGATTGTATATTTTAAACTGCGTTGGCCTTTTACCCGGTGATGCCATTTGTTTTTTAATGCAGGCTCTCTGCAGTGGAAACTCAACACGAAAAGTTTTGCTGCCTGTGTATTGCCAATATTATCGCCACAATAATCCAGAACATAGTGTAATAATTATATGTACTTTGTTGTACGTCAATTCGTGTTTTGTAAGAATCTTGGTTTAGGATGTTCGACTTATGAACAGCATTCTCGAAATTACTAAGCTTAGATTCGGAGTAAAATATCATTAAATTGGGTACAGTTCGGCGGTTTGCAATAAAATGTTCGATGAAAAAAATAATTATCATTTGTATACATGGCTGGAAATATTAATGAGCCACTCTTTCAGTTGTGCAAAAATCTTCTTATGCAAATTAAAAACAATTAAAAATCAATTTCCAGTGGTAAGCAAACAATGAAATTGGACGAATTTTCCGTTGTATTGGGTTCGTAAAATTGAAAAAAACGTTCTATAAAACTACGCCATGAGAATTGTTTAATGCACGAGAGTAGCCACGGCAAGAGATGACATTACGCTTAACTTCTACGGACTATGTACTATGTAAAACACTAAAAGTAATAGCCACAAACAGCATCCCTGCACATTCTTTATCCAGAGAAACTGTGCTGAATCAACATGGCTACCTTATATATAGCGTTCAAAGGCTCCTAACAGTAACAGGAGAGTGAAAGTGAAAAGCCCTATCTATTTAGCAATAATGATTATTTTTTTAAATTTCGTTAGCCCTACTTAGGTCAGAAAACTTCTCAAATATCATTACATAATAGACAGTTAGCGCAACTTTTCCCGCACGTCCCGCAGAAAACTTACAGCACTTATGGAACACATAGATGAAAATTTTCCACCTAAAATTTTGGTTTGCACGTTTTATAAGTGCTATATAAGTTTTATACGGGACATACGTAAGGAGTTGCGCTAACTGTCTATTAACCTAATCCTAGCCCTAAGTAAGTATTAGGGGTCTTGCAATAATTCAAGAAATGTGTATGCATACATGAATTCAATAATTCAGTGTACAAAGTGTACAGTGCAGTGTGCCGAATAATGGTCATAATGTTATTTTGCAATGCAATGGAACTATTTTCGCTGAATGAATACGGAACACCTAAAGAAACTATGTTTTGTTGTATGACATACTTTTCGCATAACGGCATAACAGGTCATGTGAGCATAGCTATTTTTTAGTACCATATTGCATAATCTCTGTAAATACCTCTGCACTTCAATACATGTTGCATTTTGCATGCCGCAATTTTTAAGCGATATTCGTATCCCACGCCCTAGAGGGAACCACGAAGTGCGAGGGGTACGGTGAAAGTCAATGGCTAATGTATTTTTGAATTAAATTATAAAAGACAAGGTAAGCGCTTACGTCTTTTACAAACTGAAACTGAGGGATAAGCATTGAACATTATTTAAATACGGGGTTCTCAATAGAGCAACCTAAACCCTCCATAGTATTTACATTAAGAGTTCTGTTGAATGGATTGTAAACCAGTAAATAAAGAGTAGATAACAATTTATTTTTACCAAATTATTTTAAGGCCATAATTGTGAGAGTGAGACCCCTTAAATAAGCAGGCTAAACTGCTGTGCTTGTGAGCCCCCTTACATATAGATAATAAAGCAGGACAACTGGTGTGAATGTGAACTAATTATAGTTCGAAGCTCTGTCAGCTCAACATGTCCATAAACATCAAGATTATAACTATAGGCATAGCTATATCGTTCTCAACTTCAGGCGGTATACATAAGCGCAGCCTTCCATCCATTCCAGTATTTACTTGGTCCTTGGCGGTAAAATTGTAGATTGCCTTTAATGCTGTAAAACACACACATACACAAACGTATATACAAACACACATTCAGACACACTCGTCCGGGGACTTCGGATTCAGCATTCAGCTAATTCTGTAGCAAAAAGTGTACGTTCTTACGAAAACTTCGAGAGACTCTGCTTCAAATTCCTTAATTTTATTATTCACACTCGCACCTGCTTAGAGTGATGCTGTACTGTCAAGAGATCTGTGCAATCGTGATTTTTGACGCATTGTAATGTAATTGCGATTTAAAACTTAAACGAGTGTTTCTGCCCTTGGTACTTGGTATTTACTATACACAGCATGCGTAAGAAATAATTCACTTAGCTGATGAGCAGAAATGTAATAACAATTATTGTAAGATTGACTTTATTTGGTTGGCCACTGACGTAAGAGTTTACGTGAAGAGTTTCTTCCGTTTTAAGAGCCAATCTGGACAGGCGACAAATATTTTTATTTAATTTTTACACATAGTGCTCGTGTGTTTTCTGAAGACTCGACAATTCCTGGACAAAACCTAGCAAGGGATAGACCACAGGACCCATTCACTCATTGGGGACCAGCTGTAGCCTTTTAGGTATGGAAACATAAGTAATAATTAGCTGGTTGTACAAATTGTTTTGATTTTTTAAATTCAGTATCTGTTAATGAGTTAGGCATTTAGGCAATTATGTTGACAATTACAAATTGACCTTCTTAGTTGTTTTGGTCATATTGGAAGTTTTGATATGAGTAGTGTCTTTAGGGCGGACTTTCAAAGATATTTTTCTTATGAAAGTCGGGTCTAGGCAGAGGCTTGTAAAGACGTTCGGAAAATGCAAGTATATGGTCGTGCTGCTAACAAAATTGATAATTTGTATTATATACGTCGCAATGAATCATAACTCGTAGAAACCTTATGAGTAAAAGGTATTTGCCCTAAAGGTCTATCAAAATAGAGTTATAACAAGATCTGAAGACAGCAAGCACTTGCTTTCAATAACTGTAGTATACTCTCGCATTTAAATACCCGCATAATGCAGTAATTGAATCTACATAAAAGTTACCAAAAGCACATGACACATGATTGAGGTCAAAATGTTTGCCTAATATTCAAATCACTTTGAAAATCAAGCTCCAACTTACTTTGAAATACTTCGCAAATCGATGGTGCATTATATTTTAAAACAGTTAACATCAAATTTTGTGTACTTATTGATGTGGATTAAAATACGAGTAATGTATAATGTTGCTTGAATTTTCCATTTGCTCAGCCAGGTGTACTTCATACTTCATTCATTAGGACGAGGACAGCTATACAGATAATTCACTACCATTAGAATACGGAGTGTATGTATAATGAGTTCCCAAAACACTGTACCTTAAATAAAAGTCGATGAAATCTGTGGACAATCTCTTATCTGATTTAGAACAGGAGAATACATTTCGTCACTTTATTCTTTTAAGAAAACAATTTTATTGAACAGAATGAATGTTCAAAGTTTATATTAGGTTAATTAATTTTCGCGATTTTGTTGAAAGTTGAGGGTAAAATAATAAGTATCAGATTAAACAAATTATAAAAACTTCAGGTAGAGTAGAATAAAAATTTTCAGATCCAAAAATATGACATTCAGGCACACTATACATGATTCAGGTAAACATTTTAAAGTTTATAAAAATAGTATAACCTCCATCAAACAAGTCAAGTCAAACTCTATAGGAAAGTAGTGTAAATGTCATGTAAACAGTGTGATATGTGATGTTCCGGATCATGAGTGCTTAAAAGTTAATTTTAAACTAAACGAAATATTTTAGGGCTCAATACTTATTTTGACAAACATTTTTGAATCGTCACCTCTACCTATGGGGCTGGATGGAATCACCAAACCATCTGAATCCGTTACTTAGGGTAGATTTAAAATGCACAAGATTTTTGTCAGAAGCAATGGCGAAAATACAATAAAAAAGGAACTTTCTGGGTTAATGTTTTGATGCGTTACTAGTTACTAGGCGTGCTTGGATGTATACTTTTTTCTTGTGAATTGCTGTTAAGTGTTAAGTTAATATTAATGTTCAACAGAAGATCAGAACTCATTTTTATCAAAAGTGCATTGGTATTGGTAAATAAATAAATAGCTTTTTTCATCCTAGGATTAAGTGTAAAATGAGTTCTTTCCCTCCAACCCCAGGTGCCTTGATTTAAAAGAAAAGATCGCGGTATAGAGTTCAATCTAAACTTCTAAGCCGAAAATATTTAGTTTTGAATGCTGTTTTGAGGGTTGTTTTATATTTACCTCTTCTGAATAGTTCTGAGATTGTTTGCCTTAAGTAACTTTAGTTTAAATTTTTTCCGGAATATTATGTATGCTATTTACCGTAAGTTATTGTTATTAAATGGAAAAAAAATTCCCTGGTATTTATATGAATACATTTATGAAGTTCATATTTTTTACCCGGTCAGTAATTAATTTACTTCGAGCCATTCATTGCCCAGACTCTATTCTAGCTCTTTTTTACCGGAGGTTTGCAATTTATTACTTAATATTTCCTCAAATTTACCAGATTGTATTTAAAATTACAACCTAATTTTAGATTACTCATTTCTTACAAAAGCTAATTGATTGATACAGCATGATCTCTTATTCATTCGGAATCTGATAACAGTAACAGTGTCTTAATTGAATTAAAATAACGTAAATTGAATAGAAACAGATCGTAGGAGTTGCAGCGCCCATATATATTTGTCAATAGATCCTCCTGGGTTTCAATGACACGAAAAGAGAAAGTTTTTATTTTTACTTCCAAGGAGAGTTAATTTAGGTGTGAACCGTCAGGAATTTGTTGCATTTTATATACTATACCCCACATCATTTGGTCAAAAGTCATTTCCTTCGAAACCTCATGATTTTAATTTTCACATTTTTAACATTACCGTTCCAAGGAAGTGTAAAGTTTATTGACTTAATCCCACGCATAAGTTACAATATGTCCAATTATAGGATTAACAATTAACATCTTCTTAGGAAAACACAAAGCATTCCAGGGATGAGTAAATAACTTTGAGTTATATTAGGGACTTAAAGGCAAAGGACGGCACGACAACATGCAACTTTTTGTTTGCCGCGTGAAATAACAGAAGCGTTGATTTCTTCATGGCATTCGGTGCGCTCAATGCTTATACAGCACTCTTGGAACTCTGGGTAGCCTGCAAGTATATAGATTAAGCACAGTTGTTGACAGAAAAGTTGTACTATACATATAATGCAGAACTTAATAAGGCGAAGATGCAAATAATTGACTTCATTGAATCCTATACTTAAAATCACTTTCGCACGCAACACATCGTCGGCGAAAGTCCAGAAGGAGCTATAATTTTTCAAGCGTCGTTCCAAAAGGGGCTATATGCAGCAATAGCCTAATATTCAAAGGTGCCAAGTCTGTGCTTGTCCGCTATAGCAAGTGGTGGCGGAAGCATATAGCCCCTTTTGACTTTCGAATTTCATGAACTCTCAGTTGGCATTATCACGCATTCACGATTTCTGCATAGCTCCTTCTGGGCTTTCGCCGACGACGTGTAGGCTTCACAATTCACAATACTATAAAAATTAAACTTTAGAATTTATTTAACATTTTAATCCTGTGCATCGATGTTTATTGTCCTTCTTATCTTACGTAATCCATTCGTTTTTATTAGAACTCTCCAAACTGGTAAATAACATTTGAGCGAACCACTGTTTTCAGTGCGTGTTTACATACACATTGGAGAGGTGTTTACAAACAGCCAAATGTCACCCCAGAAACTCTTCAGTTATCATCGTAACTTTTTCCATTAATTTAGCAAATTGATGAAATCAGGAGTTAAACAGAGAAAGCTTCGAAATTGACTATCCCAGATAATAAGACCAATAAACATAACATTATGAATCCAACCTTATAACGTCCCAGGTTTTCGCCGCCATGTTTGCATACCCGATACATCGTTTCATGTTCCTACGTTTACTATATTGCGATGATTTTATGTGATATACTCTATGTAAGTATCATCCATGCATTCATTTTATGGGAAGACAGGACGCAGGAGTGGAGCTTTATGCGTTTCGTCATATAATAAACATTGCATTGGAAGGAAAGTAAAGCGGTAAAGTTCACTTGAGTGAGGCTCTTGCATTTGATATTACATCCGGAAGATGGAGGTTGCTGTCATTTACTGAAAGTTTCAAGCTTGAGGCAGCCACCGTTTTTACCGGAATGGAATTATGCTGTGGTGGTCGAAAGTTGGATCTTGGATGAATATAAGTATACGCGTATACATTTTGATTCTCTGACGATCTACTATAGTATGTATACACTTGCTTACTTTCCATATCTCGACACCTCGACAGCCCATATACACAGGGACACACACTCTCTCACTGTTTTTAGAATGGCAATGTTCAATGTGGATGAGTGCATCTGAGGCTTATTGTTAGGCTATATGGCATACATAAGTGAGTTGGCTGTTTTTGTGTGAGGAAAGATACCTTCATGTAAGTAAGAGGTAGTATGTGTATATACGAACATATTTCAAAATTGGAGACAGATTTTTCTATGCCTCATGCTTGTGAGTGTGTATGGAAGTATTGGAAGTTCGTAGGTATACATCCAATGTGCAGTTGTGTTTGAAGTGTAGGTAAGAAAGCAAGTGTTTGTTTCGGATTCGGATCTAAAACGATCTGCGTAACTCGGGGATTGTTTTTTAAGACCGAGTTCGTGTAGGAAAAAAAACTTTTTTGTGAAAAATAAAATTGAAGAGATAAAATGGAAGATGGGAATTCCAAGGAAAAAATTGTGTCTGCAGGTCAAAATCTGACATTGTCCACAATATCGGCAGCCTCGAATCCTACAGTAGAAGGACATCAACAGCCAATTTTAATTACACTGGCGGAACCTCAAAGTGTTTTAGCTCGTTCTACATCCCCAGCTCATCATATTAGTGCAACTCCACAAATTTCAACGACTTCAGGTCAACCTACAATGCTTTCTTCAGGACATGGAAATACAACAGGAATAGGCATGCATAACGTGAATGTGTCAAATTTGACGACTTCAGTGAGCAGTAGTTCTCTTAGTCACAATATTTCTGCGAATATTTCCAACGTGACCTCCATGAGTTTACATCAAGGAGCAATTGCAACGACCCCTTCAAGTATTTCATCACAGCCTCATGTTTCCATCAGTCTGACAGCACCCAACCCCATGAGTCTTCATTCGGGATCACCTCTTACGGCTGCCACCACTGGGGCCAGTCATAGTGTTCCAGTGAATATTCCGGGAACTCCTTCGGTTCCTTTGAGTGTCCCTCCTGTTGGCGGTATCGGCCCAGCTATTACAGGATCTTTAACTGCGGCTAGAAACCTCACAAGTTTATCCTCTGGAACAGCAGCTTTTAGATGCATTAACCCAACACAATGTGAGTATAATATAATATGAGCTTAATCCTATGAAATTTAAAAAAAATGAGGTGTTTTTCTGGGTATCTTAATTACCAGTTTTGGTTCTATTTGCTGTATTCGCGGTTAAGTGGGGTGGAGATTGATCTTATTGGCGATATTAATACCAGGAATTATTTCAAAGTTTTCCTGCATTCTCTGGCTAAAAAGAAGCGTTATGATCAGCAGCTACGTATTATTTTTAATGTAGCTGCAACTGCGACTATGAAAATGCACGAACCCTGTGTTTTATCCGTTATTCAACTCCGTCAAACGTTGTTAACTTGGGACTTTTTTATAATAACGATTCAAATTCCCATGTAAAGGTGTTTGGAAATTGAACACAAAATGAAATCATGGATGTGCGGATTGCGTTCCTGTATATGAGTGTATCAGAGATTAATTTCCAGCTCTTGCCTGTCAACATTACGTATAACTAAATGGTAGATTGCATTATTTGCGTTTGCGACAAAGCATCTACTGTTTACTTATGCATAATCTATCTTCGACTTGGACCGTAAATGCCGTAATCATGAGAGAGTTTTTATAATAATAGTTGCAAGCCTAATCAAATTTGTTAAAATGTTATTAGCACAAGTCGGAGGACAAGATAGCGGCGATGAAAGCGTTTCAGTCTCAGTACATGTGCCAAACTCTTTGGCCTGTTCTGGTAATACGGAGTCCTCAGGAGGAGCAGCGTCAGATCAAAATGTTCATCAAAGCTCCAGCCAATCGGAGGTATTTATTTACTGATTAGTGGTAGCTTTTTCGATGTATCGTGTTCAGTTTTAGTATTGAATCTGCTCACTTCTAAAATTCTAATTTTTTTGTTTTAGCAAATTGTAATGTGTTTGTCTGTCTATTGTTGTGTGAACTATCGGTTTCATGTCCAAAGTTTGAGATTTAATTTATGTTCTTATTAGTTAGTTAGTTATTCGATGTTATTGCATTTACTTGAGTATACTGAAGTCGATGAAATTGAGAAAACAGGGTAGCCAGGAAGGTAAATTTGTAGATGGTCAATATTACCAAGAACCCGAAATGCATGCTTTAGTTTATGTGTTCCCATTCTTTGAATTTTAATTATAGTCTACGCAGCCAGTCAGGGTTTAATGCTCATAAGCGTAAAATTGTAAATACTGTCATTTATTCAGGCATCCTATTTTTGTGTCAGCTGTGAATGTGTATGCATCAATGGGGCTACTCTGAATACAAGGAGTACATACGTGTTATATACATACGATTTACTACGAGAAGCGTAAGGGGCGGAAACAGACATGTCATCCTGGGGTTTGATCATTACAAGATCCTCCCAGTAGTGTACAATTGGAACATTCTTAAGAACGAAATCACTTGCCTCTTATGATAGGTTAGGGATTATAGAGCGCCAAACTCAATCTATCCCGGTTGCGTAATAATCCAACAACTTTAACAACCACCAGCATATATTCACTACCAACCAGCCAGCCGTAGAATCGTAGTACAGGCAGGCACTACTTCATACTTCATCCATCCATCCATGGTATTTACTTTACTGTACACTGTATCATCGCTGTGTATACATAAGTAAACTACTCACTGAATAGGTCAAATGTACTTAATGATCTTCAAATTGAAGCACTGCTTGCTTCGATTGATATCAAATCATTAAATATAATACTGTACAGCGACAACCGGTGGCTATTATGTTTGTATTAATAATAGTATGTGTAAAAACGGAATGGTTTGCTGTTGTTTTTATAACATGTATGCCTGTTGATATTAGTGCTCCTAAATCATTCATTCAACTCTTGAACTTCATCATGCAATGTATTGGCCTTACTGAGGTAGCTGTTATGGTGCATTACCAGTCCAGAAAACTGCTCATTTATTCCAGCATTCTTGTCCAAGAAAGTCGTTGGAGTTTTCATGTTGGAATAGTTTTCGGTAAATTAGGGAGGTAATTAGGAAATCTTTAAAATGTGTTGTGGATCTAGGAGGTCATTCAGGGTCATGAGATAAGGGATAAGGTGCGGATCTGTCTGGATTTTTTTCTGGTAGTATATAGCGTTCTGAGATTTCAGATGGGTAACTTTTTGAGGATGTACTTTGTGTGTTGTGCAAAAGTGTCAGACAATTATTCAGTAAAATGAGTAGACGTAGTGAGAAATGCGGTGCAATTTGCAATGGTACGGATTTAAAATATTCGATTTGTGATATTTTAGCAACGGCTGAAAGTGGAAGACGCGTTAAATTATTTGGACCAAGTTAAATACAAATTTGGGAACCAGCCTCAGGTGTACAATGACTTCTTGGATATAATGAAGGAATTTAAATCCCAGAGGTAAATGGTTTTCTTCTCGCTGGAATACTAATTAGTACTCGTGATAATAAATGTTAATCCAGTGTGGTTGCTGGAACTGTTTTAGCTGTGTGTTCAAAATTTTGATTTCTGTTGTAGCATTGACACACCCGGTGTGATTACACGAGTGTCACAATTGTTCCGTGGCCATCCAGAGTTGATTGTAGGTTTCAATACGTTTCTTCCGCCAGGATATAAAATCGAAGTTCAAACAAATAACCAGGTAAATGTGTGGTTGCTCATAAATGTCAATTTTTGTTTATTTATTTAGGTTTAATGAAAAAATAAAAATCGCTTCCATTGCGTTAATCATAACATATAATAGATTTTGCTGCTATGATGTTGTTGTAGGTTTCTTTGAGCATGATTGGTCAAGGAGGATATGTTGTACACACGACGGTACCCACTGGCGCAGTTCCTAATTCTCCTGTGCACCATCCGGGACCTACGGCTTCAATAATTCAACATAATATATCTGGGCTCCCAATGCGACCAGCTGTTACAATAACACCTCAGAGGTTTGATATGTATTCAATGACTCTTGTGATAAGAATATCTGGTGTTGCTTTCAAAACGATTGTTTGATGTATTCTTTGTATACTTTTAGCAGCACCACTGCAATAAACAATGGAAGAACTTCGCCTATTCCCCCTGCCCCGAATCTTGGAAGTACAACGAATAGTTTTGAAACGTCGTCCACACCAGCGTTTACACATTCCTTCTCATCTCCATTTGTTCAATCAGCTTTTCCAAGTTTACAAAGTCAGCCGGTTGAGTTCAACCATGCAATTAACTACGTTAATAAAATCAAGGTACAAATTTTTTTCACAACTGGAATGAGTTTGCATTGGGCACAATTTCGTAATTATTGTTTTCAAATGTTTCAGAGCCGCTTTCAGGGCCAACCGGATAAATACAAACAATTTCTTGAGATCCTGCATACGTACCAAAAAGAACAAAGAAATATTAAAGAGGGCCTTCCGCAGTCTTCAAAGCACTTAACGGAACATGAAGTTTATTCACAGGTGTCCAAATTGTTCGAAAATCAAGACGATTTGCTTCAAGAATTCGGACAATTTCTTCCTGATGCCACGAACCATCAAAATAATGTGTGTTGAAATACCAGACTTCTTTGTGTTACTATTGTGAATGCCAACATAAGAATTGTATTTCATAATTCTTATGTACCTTTTGTTTTTATAGACGGTTAACAAGAATACGTTGGATTCGGTCAAGAAGACTGTTAAAAGTCCAAGGGAGTTCCCGGTGGTAACAAAACCAACCCCGTCTGGAGCAACAAAGAGACCCACATTGCAACAAAATACCACGGCTACCAAAAAATTCAGAATGTCTTCGTTCAAAGATATCTCACTTGCCGAGGCGGGAAAATATGGAAGCTTGAATGAATTTGCTTTCTTTGACAAGGTATGAACTTATTTTACTCAATTCATTTACATATCATCGTTGTCGATGCAATCGAATTCGTTCATTCGTGGCATTTCTCCGACAGGTCCGTCAACTTCTAAAGGCTCCGGATGTCTACGAAAATTTCTTGCGGTGCTTAATTTTGCACAACGACGAAATTCTGTCATTGTCTGAGCTGCTGCAATTAGTAACTCCTTTCTTATCGAAGAGTCCAGACTTGTACGCTTGGTTTAAGGACTTCATCGGTCTAAATGATAATGGGCCCACAGTATATGAAGCTATACCTGCAACAATTGCAAAGCAAGAGAAGTTAACTGAGGAACAGTCCATGGAAATCGGTAAAGAATTTGTTATATTAGCATGAGATCAATTTTTTCTGTCATAATGGATTTTAACCACATATATTTCCTTTAATACAGATTTCTCGACTTGCAAAAGGCTTGGCGCCAGTTACTGTGCCCTGCCAAAAAATCACGTCCCTCCGAAATGCAGTGGTAGGACCTCGTTGTGTCACGAGGTACTTAATGACGTATGGGTTTCGTTCCCGACATGGTCCGAAGATTCGACCTTTATTACCTCCCGGAAAACTCAATTTGAAGAGTATATCTACCGCTGTGAAGACGAACGTTTTGAAGTGAGCCTAAGTTTCATTTGACGTCCTATTTCGAATTCCTTGACGTTTAAAAAAATTTTATGTTTTTTTGCAGCTTGACGTTGTCATTGAGACAAATGCATCTACCATTCGTGTGCTAGAGATGGTTGCTAAGAAAATGTCTCGGATGTCACAAGAAGAACTAAATGAATTTGAGTTGGATGAATGTCTTGGGGGATCATCGCCGACAATTCATCAAAGAGCAGTGCGGAGACTGTATGGAGATAAGGCCGGTGAAATTATGGATGGCTTGAAGAAGCAACCTTCTACGGCAGTACCTCTAGTTCTTCGACGCCTTAAAGCAAAAGAAGAAGAATGGCGGGAAGCACAGAAGGGTTTTAATAAAATCTGGCGGGAGCAGATTGAAAGATTTTATCTCAAGTCATTAGACCATCAAGGTATAACATTTAAACAGACGGACATAAGGGCGCTGCGCTCTAAGGCCCTTATCAGCGAACTGGAGACCGTTTTTGAAGAGGTTGGATTTTATTATTTAACTGGTTGTGTTGGGTTTTCGTGTGGGTGGGCAAAATCCCATGTCTCTGAAAACGCATGTAATTCATTTTTGCTCATTTAGCGTCAGGAACAGCAAGCAGGAATGGTAGACCCAGATGCCGGCTACTCCGGACCTCATTTGATGTTTGCACATAAAGATATTTCCATATTAGAGGATGCTAATAACTTGCTTATTCACCATGTTCGGCGTCAGAGTGGAATACAGAAGGAAGACAAGCGAAAAATTAAACAGTTACTGAAGCAGTTTGTACCAGATATCTTCTTTCACAAACGCTTGGAGATTACAGAAGATGAAATCGATGATTGTAAGTTCCAGAACCCAACTGGCTTAAAATTTCAAAGACTTCTAAAGAATGTCAGTGGTAGTAAACAAAAGCAATTATATCAAAACAGATTCGCCGGATGAACTAGACGGTAGGAAAAGCCCATCAGATTCATCATTACCTATGCAAAATGGGTCTCGCAGTGTGAGCAAGAAAATTGGAGCTTCCAAAAAGGCTAATGGCAGCAAGGTTGGAGCAGATGGTTCGCAGGTGAACGTTAAGAAAGAAAGTGACGAAACAGGAGAAGGAGAATGTACAAGTGAGCACACACCCGCATCATCTTCTCAACCTCACGAAAGTCAGGAGTCTAAGCGAGTACTTGCGAAAAGAGATAGAAAGAACCATAGCGTAATTGAAACACCAGGCAAGATAATTTTTCTCGAACGCATTTTGAGCCGTTTATATTTTATCTGAGAACATCAACGTGATTTTCAACTCAATATCTTCATACATAACTACCATTTTAAAATAATTGGAATACGTAGTTAAATCCATGAATCACATTTATTAATTGCCTAGCTTTCGACCACAACCAGTGGTCTTCTTCAGGGCTAAAGCTTGACGATATTCTAAACCTAGTTTGCATTATTATTGTGTCATTTAGATATAAAACTTGAAGATGATGACATCGAGGTCGATAGATACAGAAAGAGAATGAACAGTTATGTAGCAGCCTGTGATGCCGTAAGTATTGTTATACTTAGATGACTTTTTGCAGCTAAAATACGGGATAGACTTTTTTTAATCGATACCATTGTACAATATAACAGGATGAAGCTTACACAATAATGTACGTGAATACTTGTTGGTACGTGTTCCTGAGGCTTCATTTTATTCTTTGCGAACGGTTGAACAAAATGAGAGAAAAGGCTAAACAGTTGCGAGACGAAGAATTGAAAGATCCGACTGAGAAAAATTCCGCTGCATCTATCTTGAGACTAAGGCCGAAACGTAAGAATTTATTGCTCGTGTCTCCACTACCTATTGTGAAAAAGACAAATATTTGGAAACGGAATTTGCTTAAATTATTTTTCTGCAAAAATTAACCGTTCTGTCATTTGAAGTTTTTATTATTACAATTGTTTGCAGATGATGTGGACGTGGAGTATTACTATCCATTTTTCTTAGAACTAGTACGAAACCTTCTAGATGGAAATATCGAAGCTGGCAACTACGAAGACACTTTGAGGGAAATGTTTGGAATTCATGCCTATATTGCCTACACATTAGATAAAGTTGTAGCAAACGCCGTTCGACAGGTAGGAATAATACAACTTCTTGGCTAAAATGGACTAATTTTGGGCCCGATAATTAAGGTGTATTTCCTACGTATTTTGCAGTTGCAAACCTTGGTTGGGGATGAATCTTGCCAAGGCTGCATGAATCTGTACCTTCAGAGTCATCGTCGTGGTGGCGCCGGTGGATCATGCGCTTCGATGCATCAGCGGTTGGCAGCAGAATTAAGCTACTTAAAAAATGCTGAAAAAGCGTTCGCTGACGATGGTTGTATTAAAGTGGTTTACGTGAGTAGTTTTTAATTTTTTGTGTTACTTGTGGTATCTAAATCGTAATGTTTTGCTCGGATAATTCAATGATGAATTATGTGAGTGTTCGAAAAGTAATTTAATGCGGTGTTGTTGAAGGCTTCATTTGATCATAGTACATAATCTTTTTATTTACAGTTTAAGAAACAAAGTAAAATTACTTTCGAATTATTGGAAAACGACCCACCTCCTGCAAGCCCATCAAATGAAAATGCGAAATGGCATGCGTATGTGGAGCGATTCGTTCAATCCGGAGACTCTGGCTCCGATGACCTTAGAAGGGAATTATCAAGAAGACCGGTGTTTCTCCCAAGAAATATCCGAAATTGGAAAAAACGGCGACAGCAGAAGTTCCAAGGTGAACTGGGAATACCTAGGTTACCTGCAAGAGGGTCATCTGAGTGTCCAATGGAAATCGATGACGATAATGCAGATAACCTATCGACGCCAGAAATAGCTTCCGAAATTAAGAAAGAAAATGAGGAAGATGACAAGGATTACCCCGTTACCGCCCCGAAACTGAGGAAAGAAGGAGGGTAAGCGGGGCAATTGGTTTTTTCCATCTCCCAGATTTGCAGTAATGATGTTTTAATGTACTAATACGTATGTTGAAATTTTACAGAACTTCGGTTAAACCCGACCCTGAAGATATAGATTTAGACCTTATGCTCAATAGTCGAGATGAAAATGGAAAGATATCAAATGATTACATTATACAAGATAATCTGCAGTGTCAATTCAATCCTAATTCCTACAAAATGATATTTGTCGTCAATAGTGAAAATTTTATTTACCTAAAAGGCGCTCTGAAGACAGCTCGCAAAGTAAGTATTTAACTTCCAATGAAGAATTTATAAACCGAGTTTCTTGCAAGTTGCAAGCGAGTAGAGTTAACAGATCATTGATTCTTCTGTAGACGCATCGAGCAGTATCAACGCGACTTAGTGAAGCCTTTGGTAAATGGCATGCAAATTGGATTGAAAAGTACGTTACGGAGGAACATATAACTAGGTGCGAAGACTGGTTGATGGGAATGAACGTGCACACAACATTAACTAAAGTAAATTCAACTAATGATTTAAAGAAACCACCTTATAGACCTTTTAATAGGTATAAGGTTGTAAGAAGGGGTAGTGTAGAATAATATTCTCATTGTTGTTGAGGTTAAATAATAATTCTTTTTAGTCGTCTATTTATGGAACACGTAATAAAATTATTAAAGATTTTAACTCGAATAATTATGTATCTTTTCTTTTTTACAATGATGATGATAAATTAAGTTTGTTTTAAATGTATACCGCAAACGTAGATAGATATTTTAATTGTGTAGAACAAGTTCGAGTTTTAATAAAAATAATTTATAGCTTTCTTACCATCCTCTAGAAGAACTGGATTCTTTGGAACATTATTTGTGAACATATTTATTGTCTCTGTACCCAGTAATTATCCTCAGCTACCATCAACTTAAAATGCTTTTTGATTTACTTGGTGTTGTTTTTGTCATCCTCTCTTCTGAAACCAGTGGCAGTATTTTTAGTCTCAGTATGGCTGTCTGTGAAATTATAAATTTGGCTATGCTTCTAGAATTTGCAGTAAATGTAAATAAATCAAGTAGAATAATAAATGTTTGTCATATTCTAAAATGCCGTTTATGAGTTGTTGAGCAATTTTTGCGTAGTTTGTTATTGTTTTTTGTTAGATGCTAAGGAAGTCCATTTGTTTTTCATTTTATAAATACGTGTGGTTTTTATACAAATGATTTTGTGGGGACCCAAAACGATTATTATAGTTGTGTGAGTATTCATGTCAATTTGTATTTGTAAGCTTGTATAATTGTGATACATTGGAAGGCACTGTTTTCGACAATACCGATTAATTACCAACTGCCAACGTAGTTTGAACGACAAATTCTACTGCAGATTTCATACAATTTACAGATTCAGATATGAAGAAAACTAAATTACTTCTACGTTGTAAGTGGAAGTATTAAAATTACTTGCTGGAGTGGAAATGTGTCTAGTTGTTTTATGCATTTACATGACGCGATGGTTAAATAAGTCACGAATATGTTTTAAAAAGTGACCTAACGTGAGATTCAAAATCACGAATCCACTGTTGTATGTGCAGTGACGAATGACGGGGCTGTTTTAACATTCGGAAACGACATTTCTCTATTGTTAAATATTATTAATTAAAGCCAAATAAATATATTCTTATTATTAATAGTATAGAATTGGGTACTGTTTATTTCCAACTGTGTAATAATTTAATTTGTTCCTTCAATTGGCTGCTAATTATTCTAAGTTAGGATTTCAAAACCTGACGGCGTTACGAGTATTGTATGCTCAAACTGTGCAGTTCTAGCATTGTCTTTAGTTACTGCTGTCCAACCATCTCTTAGTATTTTTACCTCACCTCCACCTTCACTTATTATGGGTTCTACCGTAAAAGTCATGCCTGGCCTCATACTCCCAGGGTACTCATAATCTATACGTAATAATTTGTGACACCCAAAATTAGTGAAAACATTTACATCCGTGATAAAATCAAGTGGTAAAAGTAAAAAGTACAATAATTTACCGAAGTGATAAATATCCGGTGGACCATGGAAATATTCTCCGATACCGTGTCCTGCAAACGCTGGTACAACCGATAAATCATGCGATTCCGCCTTATTT
The DNA here is from genome assembly GCA_034693705.1 of Spatulosminthurus flaviceps. NCBI lineage: Eukaryota > Metazoa > Arthropoda > Collembola > Symphypleona > Sminthuridae > Spatulosminthurus > Spatulosminthurus flaviceps. The sequence goes on from JAQFXU010000765.1 coordinate 29,549, forward strand.
TGTATTGCCATTCCTGGAATTTAATACTTACGAATACAAAAGTGACATGCCGACAAAATTTTTGTACTTTCGAATATAATAATTTACTTTATTTTATTCTTCATACCTATTAGACAAAAGGGTACATTGGGTCCACAGACATTGATACCCTCGTACATACATTTTTTAGCAATCTCGACTAACTTTCTTCCATTTGCATCCACATTTCCAATTATCGCCGTCTCAGAACAATCACCGTGATAGCCATCAAGGTATACCTTCAAAAATACCCCACATCATTACTATCAAGCATATCATTCAATCTTTTACAACATCCTCCAATCATCTTACCGTCACATCAATGTTAACAACATCGCCATCCTCCAACTTCCTATCATCAGGAATTCCATGGCAAGCCTGAAAAATACAAACGTCAATGGTAATAATAACTACTTTTATCTTTTTGTAATTTACCGTTTATGTTCATACTCCTCACGGTCAAAATAAATTATTTAAAATTACGCAGTTGTTCACGCTTGTACAAATCGACTTGGGAAACCCCTTGTAATGCAAAGGTGAAGGATACGCTCCGGACGAAATTATCAAATCATGGCAAAAGCTATCCAGCTCATCAGTTGTCACACCCACCTATAAAATTTCAAAAACAATTCTCACATCATCCCGTCTTTCAACCTTTACTTTTCTAATCACCATGCTTCCAACACTACCTTTGCATATTTCACTGCCTCATTCAAAACCTTCCGAGCTAATTGACACGCCTTTTTTAATTTTCTAATTTGTTCTTCAGACTTTATTTCCGGCTCATTTAATTTCACAGGTCTCACTCTCCCAGTTTTATAATACTCCGGCGTTTCTATCCCCTCCGGCACCTCTTTCGAAGGAGATAACTTCCCAGGAGCTACAATCGAAAATTTTGGTACATTCCTTCCCAAATCAATTCAAACAGATTACAACAGATTATCAAAACCCAGGCCTAACTCCAACTTCAAATTAAACATCAGTAATTTGTACAAATATTTTCAATTACTTACTTGTAATTATTTGCTTCCGAGCTAAATCTTGATCTAGAATTTCCAAAATTGTTTTTACTCCTGTTTTGAGACTCCCAGCTATTATTCCATGTACCCAAAAATCGAGGTGAGATCAATAAATTATTCCTACACTCTACAAATTTTCCCTGCCTACAATTTTGTGACAGTAATTTCGAAAATAATGGCAAATATTTTCTAAATGAAATGGACTGCATGATTGTCCTTCCTTCCAAAAACTATTTCAATGAGCTTGTGTAACTAACTAATAATTTATCCTATTATAATTTATATTATAATTTGTCGTAACAATACTAATTATTATTACAAATCACAGGAAATTAGCAGGTGTACATTTCCACACTTTATAATTATTAGATATTTACTGTACTATAATAAAATTCCAGGAAATTTTACAGGAGAAATATTAATTAATAAAGAATAAATAGTAATAATAAGACCAAGATTTTGCTCGAAAACCTTTTAAATTTAATGGGACATGTGTGGATTTTAAACCCTTTCCCGCCTCGTGCCTCTCCGCAACTCATTCGTTCCATTCGCTGAAGTCGGCTTTTTAAGAGACAAGGCGGTGGACATCGAGCGATTCATGTTGCTATCCAAAATATTCGATATTGATTGATATTCATTACAATTAAAACTAATATAGATCTGACCTATAATGTGTAAAGTGTTTACAGTTTAAGTATTTTAAATAAATATTTGTGACCTTCATTAACTGCAGCTACTGTACTTTTGAATGAAGGGGTGTCTGAGGCTTTGATAAAGTGAAATGTTTGTTTGGTTTTGGTGGTGAATTTTTCGGAGGTTTGAATTAAAAATTAATTAAAATCATGGTAATCTTCTGTATATTGCTCGCTGTAGTTGTAGTTGTCACGACATGTATTCATGCATTGATAAATGTGAGTATTGTGAGGGATGCGTACATGGATGAAGTATTTCATGTACCCCAGGCTCAAGCTTACTGTGAGGGTAACTTAACTCAGGTGAGTTATGAAGTAAATTTATAAATAAATTGGCGAATTTCTGGTAATGGAGAATGGAGTCCTGATGATGGAAAGTTGAATTATTGTAATAATTAAAAAAACAATTATGAATTGTAGTGGGACCCAAAGATTACGACTCTGCCTGGACTGTACTTACTATCTGCTGGAATTTTGAGAGCAGCGGAAAAACTTGGAGGATCGGATATGAGTTGTAATGTGGCGAATTTACGGTTCATTAATGTGATTTTGAATTGGCTGAACTTGGTGTTGCTGTACAAAATTAATGGGATTCGTTTGAAGGTATGTGGTTTTGATAGGGATTTTATGGAGGGGAAGAACTTGTTGTTATTAATTTCTGATGGGGAGTTTTTGATGATTACAAATATTTTAGGATGAATCTGAAACAACTCGAGTGTTATCGACGTTATCTTTGGGTCTAACTCCGCTACTGTTCTTCTTCTCGTTTCTGTATTACACGGACCCGGCTTCTACTTTGGCGGTGTTATTGATGCATTATACGTTTCTGAAAAAACAGCACATCCTGTCACCTTTACTGGGTGAGTTGGATGCCTTTGTTAGTGTGAGAGGCATTTATAGGTGAAGTTATGGGATGGATTTGGTGTTTGCAATTTGTTTTGTATGAGACTGTTGCGTAGTACACTATGAATTTGCAATGGAGTTAGGTCAATGGAAATGCGCTTAGGGTAGTTTGAATGGAGCTGAAGTTATTGATTTGATATTTTTGTATTATGTTTCCTTATTGCTGGGTTGCAGATAGGGGAAATGTTTGTAATATGTTCATTTTTATGTCAAGGTGCCACCTAATAGTGTTCTATTCCTTGCAGGGGTTATAGCAATTTTGATGCGGCAGACAAACATTGTATGGCTAATATGGCATGGATGTAATATTTTGTGGGAATCCAGTGAGAGTATATTTTTGAAATTACTGCAGCCTCCTACTGCACCTTCAGCCAAGAAAAGCAATAAGAGCAAAAAAGGAGGAAAACAGAAGGAAATCCAGGAGCAATACGTCTCGTCTGTTCCAAGTCTAAATTTAAAAGAATTACGAAATATTTGGCCTGTACTAGTCAAAAGGGTCGTGCCGAAATCCTTCATGTATGCAATTGTATTTGGGTTATTTATAACATTCATAATTTTGAATGGAGGTGTCGTTGTTGGAGATAAGGAAGCTCATAAGCCATCTTTGAACCTTCCTCAGATATTTTATTTTGCAATTTTTGCCATGACATTTGGATTTGCTACCGTAACTTTTCGTGCAGGAGAAACGATCGAAATCATTAAAAAGAACAAGTTCACGTACGGGTTTTGGGTGTTTGTAGGGCTTTTGGTAGTGTATTTCAACACAGATGCACATCCCTACTTACTAGCTGACAACCGTCATTATACTTTTTACATATGGAAACGGCTGTATGAGACTCGTCCTATTCTCAAATATCTTCTAGTTCCTGTGTACGTAGGATTTGGTATCTTTGTAAGTGCAAACATGAATTTGCACCCTAGTCTAATATTTACTTTCATAATGGTTGTTGCGGCTAATCTTGTGCCACAGAAATTGTTAGAATTTCGATATTTTCTTTTACCGTACTTAATGCTCCGTCTTCACATGAAACCATCCCCAAGCCATATCTTAGCTATCGAGCTTATCTGGGCTCTGATTATTAACTGGCTCACAATTAAAAAATTTCTGTACAGCCCTTTTATGTGGCCTCATTCATCAGAAGCTCAAAGATTCATGTGGTGAATTATTCATTGGTGTTATAGTTTATTCTCTTTGCGTTGGTGATTTTTACTTCAACTTGTAACTATCATAAATTTTGCTAGTTGTTTACATGGTGTTAAGTGTACACACACAGCTCAGAAAAGCACCGAGTTAGTCAGAGTTCTGTCAGCAACTAAAACCAAAGACAGAGAAGATCTGTTTTAAAGTAAAGTATATAGTCAAGTACTTTGATGTATTTATTGTACAGTTACTTATGTATTTTAATGTTATTACTTGTAATATTATTTGTTGTTACATTAGTCTTTAAAAGCAGTGGAAAATGTTGGGGGTAAAGTCAAAAAGATCCTTTCGTAATCACTTTCATGGTAACTAATATGAATTGAATAAACTGATTTCAGCGTGTTTCATCCTCAACTTTCTCTTAAAAATAATTATTATTACAAAGGATAAGTGACACGCGACGACAGACGACAGCAAGCAGCACTTCACGTGTACGCAAGTGAAGCCAGGTTGGAAACCTTCAGAATAGCATTGACATTGCCAATAATTATTTTTAACACCCACATTGTGTTTGTTTTATTTAGCATATAGTTGACAAACTACAGCCATTTTCTCAGAACTTGTTGATTTCTCAAACTTTATACTACTTCTTGTGCTATAGCAGTTCCTTAACAGCACAAAAAGGATACACTAACTTGGCGGCTGTACAGCGTATGTTGCTTAAAAAGACGATACTCCTCGAAATCATAGGCCAGAGTGCTTCTCATCTCCCCTAAAGTTTCCGGGATGTGAAGATACGGAGCAGACAAACAAGAAAAACAGAAGCAGTCCGTCAGTTTACAGGTTGCGAAAGTTTTTACACAAGGCTTCAATTACTAAGGTCTCAACCTTATTACGTGATACAAACTATATACATTAGGATACGTGCTATAACAAGTCCCATCTTTTTCTACTGCTTTATTTCATGTTGAACTACTGCTCACTCCCACTTTAAAAAATATCATTAAGAACTTACCAAGCTTTAATCTTCTAACAGTGCAGTGATATAAGTTTTTCTCCATATTTTTGTTTTTTCTCATTTGATGATTTGTGGTCGCGATGAAAGGAACGGTGAACTACTGGTTGGAAGGGTTACTTCCCGTTCCCACTACTCCCATACATTAATTTTATTTTACCTGTTTTCACCACCTTTCTCCTGGGAGGATTGTGAAAGTTGACTGGAAGGACAGAGTGTTTCCGCAAGGTTAGCTCTTTCCTCTTTCTACATACATTTTGCAATCTTGAAAATGCAAATAATGCCTCCCATTTCCGCACTGCAGAGTGTGAGGGAATTTACAATAAATTGCCTTTTTCATTATTATTCAAATGTTATACCAAAGGACAGAGAAGATTTACTTTGTCTTAGATTCACAAGGGTCCTCCTCAGGATTTATCCTATATATACACAACTTGTGCGAATAAAAAGAAGTTGTAACTTGTGCAAATAAAAAATATTCTATGTCGTAATCTTGACAAACTCGTGCAATCCGTCATAGCAAAGCTAAACTTTTACCAAACAAATCCCATTTTTAAGCTTGACATAATACTATCCTTTCTCGCTCATCCTTTTTCAGGATTTGTCATTACTAAAGATTAAAAGGACTGACGTTTATGAAACTTTATGCCTCATTATAAGGCATTAAATATATTTTGTCTGTGCCAAAGCTTATAAGGTTAAGTAATATATTGGGATAGGAATCAAAGGAAGTCATGCAGGGCTAATGTCACTCATGACAGGAGGATCATTCTCGTTGTACATATTTTCATTGCATTGTAAATACCCTACAGTCCCTTTTATAAAGAGAATACATAACTTTATTTCTTTCCAGGAGTTTTTTCTACTGTAATTTCCTGCTCTTTATCACTACTACGGTGATTACAATTACGAAAATTTGTTCACAGTTAGGTAGCAATACATATTAAGGTAGTAAAAGTACTCTCTCGCAGAATTTATTTCCCGGTTCCCATAAACTTCCATTTATTTTTAAAGCTATATTTTGTTGGAAACTTGTAAAAAATTACCTCTTATTTTTCTATTTACGATTCAATTTGTTAGACTCAAAGAATGTATGGAGGGAAGGAAGGAACGTGATGACAAACCAGGATTCCAAGTGATTAATCATGATTAAAAACGTTAGAAAAAAGCGAGAGAATTTTCCTCTCCTTGTTTGCTAAATACATATACGTTTCGTTACGGTAAAAACCCACGCAGATTAAAATCACATTTGTAAATTAAGCCAAGAGGGATTTTATAAGTTAGAGCATATCTTTCCCGGCTCTTATACTTTCTCACATTATATATCTACTTATCTACATATTTATAGAATATGGAAGATCCAGTCATCACTCATCGCTAGAATGAATGAGTGGAGAGTGAATTCTATCAAAATAGAGTGTAGATTACAATGAAATGTAGAGGTCGAGTGGACGAGTTCTTATAGTTCCTATATGAGCTTTTGTACATGCATAAATACATAGCTATATGTACGTATGTAACGGAACACACAATGTCTTTATTTCATTGGAATGCAGAAGATACTGCAAGTGTAAGAGTATAGGAGCCGGACGCTCACGTGTGATAAGAGTCCATCTAATCTTCTCTTTTTTTCCTTCCCGGAAAAATCTAAATGAATGTATGCCTTCAGTATGCGTGGAAAAATGCTCAATCTTCTCCCCTCCACAGTCCACATCATTACTCTACCTATGCTCTTGAACCATCTGTTCCTTTCCTACATTTTCAAATTCTCTGGCAAAAGTCTAACTCTCTTGTATCCCACTAATACTTTTCAACATATCACACAACTCAACGCTAAGATATCTATGGAGTTTACTATATCTTTTCCAGTTGAAGCCTGTACGTGCATATACTACATAAGTTTCTACAGTCATCCTGGAGAAATTGCTCCACTACTGTCTATTACGTCAGACATCCTCACATTTTTAGGACTTGACACCAACGGTGGTGGAACATGGTGCTTTAGCATTTCTCACAGAAGGCAAGAAGAAATGCAAATAAAAAGCTTACAAAACCACATACCTCAAAAAGCATATGGGAATATACGTGGAACATATACCTGCACGGCTGTGAGCACACTTAGAGAGAAGACTTCATTCTCTAGTCTCCTTTTCCTCTGTTTTTATAACCTTGTATAGTAGAAGATGGCTGTGAAAGTAGTAATACGTTTTTTCCCTTTCCCTCTAGTATTTTCTCCCTACTTTATTTTCTTAACGCTTTCTTTCCTTTGATCGGCTAACCATCTTTTTCAAGCCCTTTGTATGTATACATTCCAAACTTTTCTTTAGAGATTTGAATGACTCGTTTGTGTGTAGCTCTGTGCAAGTTTAATGCTGAGGAATTGAAAATAATAAGAGGAGGTTTTGTAGGACACCTGGGCTGAATTTTTAACTTTGTTTATTAGTTGGAGGGACATGTGTATATTATTTTAATTCCAATGGGCTTATTTGTAATTTTTCCTCCAAATGTGCTCTAATTTAGCTGCAGACATATATGTATAAAGTAATAGGAAGGTAGTTTATAAATGTTGTATGGAATTTCGTGGAAAAACTTATTCAATTTCCCAAGTCCCCTATCTTTTTAGAGTCAATGATTTTGGTTTGCGTTGGATGTACACCTTCTTTCTAGCCTCTTGGTATGTATACGATTTTTGGAGATTGCCAGATGTAGTAAAATGATTGGAGCAACAAGGGTAGTAAAAAAAGTTGTGGTGGTAAAGTTAACTAGAAAGTTTTTCAATTTTGAGTTGTAAATAGATATTTTTATTTTCACTCTCCTTCTACTACTACATGTGGCCTTAAGGGTGTGTGACCCATGGCTTAGGGAAAGAGGGTGGAGGATCCACCCCTTATGATATTCACAGTGGGTAAAGTACCCCCAACCTCAGGACCAAAAAGTCCACTTTAGATAACAAATCCTTCTGAGAATCCGAATTTTCCACGTAAAATGGAGGAAAAATTCATGGAAAATCTAATTTACTTCAATCTTTATTACAAAAATCGGCATCTCTGGGGCAATACATTTCGAGCAAAGGATTTACAGTTGGACAAAAATTGGTTTTCCTAGGTTTGCACCCCCCGGTCCCGAGGACCTTCCGAGGCCGCTGGATGTGACAAAATTGGATTTCTATGGAAGTAGGTAAAAGTTGGTGGGAATTCTGTTGGTTTAAATGCCAGTCTTCTCTTTTCCCTGCATTTGTTGCAAAGGAACAAGGTTGAGCTGATTTTATGAATAGCAACTGCATAAGATTATACAAAGTAGCTAGGTATATATTTATAGATGTGTGCCTGGATTACCCTCCATATATAGAAGCTGCTGACTGTGTGAGTGAGCATGGAAAACTATTGGAGTGATTTCAATGTAAATATCTACACTGTATACTGTAAGGGAAAAATGGTGCGGGAATGCAATTTGAAAGAAATGGATTTTTTCTACAGATACGTATACCTTTTTCGTACTTACTCCTTGGGATTAGCTTCTGTTTTTTATAAGATTATTCGAGAAAAAGAATTTGTTTTCAATATGAAAGGTTTTTGACGGGGGACATTCTAACTTACTTTGCCGTTCCATGTGGACCTCCTTCTCTTCCCGTTAAATTCCTATGATTGCTATGATGTGATACAGAAAAATTGCTCCTCCTTAAATATACTTACACCATTACAAGTACATGTATATGGGAAACATTATAAGCCTTAAATGCGCTATTCCAAGGATTTGACTAAGCCATGTTCTCACTACATTCTACCGGACATTTAAGTTCCATTGACTACAAGGATTTTGCTCCCCTTGGGATTGGAGCAAATATTGCAAATTAACCTTCAACATCAAGTATAAAGATGAAGTCATGTTTTGTGATTGAGTTGAATGAAATTTCCCTCACGGTGAATTGCTCAGCGCCTCTATATCCAGCTAAGAAATGTGTATAATTTAAGAAGAGAAATTTCCTATAAAGTCTATATAGAGATGAATTGAATCCATAGGGAGTGGAAGAAACTTGTGTAATAATGCTCTCTCAATGACAATTAGATTGGAGACCCATATCCGTACAGGCAGAGGGCTGCTCCGACGAAATGGAAAGCCTGGCACCCTAATGTGCCTCCACTGCTATGTATTTACCATACACTGCTTCTTCCTCTCCTCTCAACTCATTTCCGAGTATTGGGGAAAAGGGAATATTGAAAGTCGTAACATTCATGGGATCTGTTTTTCATATTAATTCAAAATCGATATTTACTTTTATTGAGAAAGTATGGGCAAGAGTCTGGTAGTATAGTGTTGTAGGCTTTAGTACATAGAGTGAAGGAACAAGCCGGGTGAAATCGGTTCATTAATAGTATCTGGAACTATTGAGACAATAAATGGTTGAGACGGACTCCATCAGTTGGGTTTACAAGTACAAGGAGACACAGGAGAAAGAGAGAGAGAGAGAGTGGGAGGGAGAGACTCATGTTGAATGGGAGAAAGGTTTTCCTTTTATATACCACCATTGCCACCATGTGTTTTACATGTTTCCTCAAAGTGATAACAACGTTTCCCATCCAGCCTTGTTATATTGTAAGCAAATATTTAAGGACTTGTTTGGCAATGAAAGGACAGGTATAAAATATCTATTGTCATCTCACACTGTACACACACACACACACATACACTCCTTTACACTAATCCCTATGGAAGATCCATCATCTATAAAGATTTCTTTTACTCTGCTTCTATATCTATACAATACTACTATAGTGGTTGGAAAGCCAAATTGAAATGGAAGATGAAGAGAGATTTCTTTTATGGAACACGCACACTCCTTTCTTCCTTTTTCATCATCTTCCCCTTCCCTTATCGTCCTATTATATTATTGTCTCTGTCAACTAATCCTTAAGATTTTGAGGAAAAAATCAGCTCATTTAGACATGTCCCTGTTTATTAGTGGAGCAAATCTACAAAAGATGTTTATTGTCTTACACTTGGTTTTCTAGAAGGTTTTCTATAAGGTGTGTGTGTGTGTGTGTGTGTGTGTGTGTGTGTGTGTGTGCAGGGATCTTATGTAAGATTTTGTAGAAGGACTATGGAAGGGAAATTCTTAGAGTAATAGAAAATTCTTGGGATTTTCTCCCTACACGAGGAACCAGCTGCCGTGAAATATGAATATTTTAGATTAGCTCAGGTATTTACAATGCAATGGGAACGGAAAGGGAGAGAAAGTGGGGTCAGTTGGGAACTCCCATCATGTAGAAAGGGGTTAACGGGAATTAGAGGAAGATGGTGGAGATCAAATGAGCAAACATGTGGAATGATTGAGTTGTTTCCACTACTCAAGCTTTTTTTATAGGATGATCGTAAAAATTCAAAGACTTGGCTCTACTCAAAGGTTGAATGGGTGGGAGGAGGAGAAGAATGGTGAAAGTTTTGTATTTGATGGGAAATTGTAGGAATGGAATGAAGTCAAATGTGGTTGTAAAAGCTTATGTACTTTATGCATTGGTCAAAGTTCTAGTATTTTACGGGTTCGTCGAGGTGTTTCCGCTCTTGTTACTTTTAAATAGGGAGCGTATGTTAATTACTAGTAGTATTTATAGCATATAAGGTATTATGCATGCGTAGGTTAATTATTACAATCTCGCATGTTGCATTTCATAGATTTATTTCAACCATCAATCTTGAGCTGTATTCAGTATAACATGGTACTTGAATAATTGTACAAATTTCTGGGCTTCTCATTATGATACGTGGAAATATATTAGTGTACCTCTTGAAAATTAAAAGGGTTGAGATTTCGAGAGAAAATTCCCAGTATATATTTCCGATGTAATATATTTCCTATAATATAATTATGTATATTATTAATGGACAATATTTTTTTGGGCTAGCCTCCCTCGAATAACATTCTTTTCTTTTACTGTATTAATTAAAGGGGAAAAATTTCTTTAATTGAGCCATAAAAAGCACTAGGAGTAAATTAAATTACTCCTTGGTATAATTTATAATCTGAAGCATTAACTTAAATGAAAATTCATAGACTTTTCCTTGTATCTATGACCATTCCCTGTAATTTAGTAGGTGAGTCATTAAAAAGCAATTCTTTTTAATTCGTAGGGAATTTTCTACGAGTTTTTAAAGATGAAATCAATTTTTTTTATGAGTTTACCTCTAGTTTTTGTAGAAGGTAGATGATAAAAATTTAATTTCCATGACTTGCTTTTGCCAAGAAAGTAATTGAGGAGAGCACACAACTCCACGCATATAAAGTATCCTTTGAATGGACAATAGGGACATTCACTTTAATAGCATTGAAGACTATTTGTATTTCCTTGTGCACGGAAAGATGTACCTATTGTCAGATTCGGCTAGTATGCACGTGTCACTTCTCTATAAAGAGCAATGACAATAAAGAGCACTTGCATAGTATGAAGGACCCTGCAATTTTCATTAAAAGTAACCATTATTTACTTCATATAAGATATAAGACGAGAGGATACTGTGTATAAGAAAACCATGAAATTTTAATTCTTGGAAATTATGTCCCACAAATGAGGGAGACTCCACCCGTTTCATCCGTAAGTTGACCGGTGTGGGAAGTTGTAGGGTCATATTCTTAGGTACTTTTCACTTTAAAAGTAGAAATTCAATTTTAATAAGTTACAATTTTCAAGCAATTTCTTCATTCTTACCATATCTTATTTTGTATTTCGTCGCTGGAGAAGCAAAGTGGTCTAATGCACGAATTGCTTAAAAGCAAACTGAAATAACAACCACCATA
>JAQFXU010000766.1:0-41102 GCA_034693705.1 Spatulosminthurus flaviceps
TACCTTTATAAAAACAACAACAACAACAACTATTTGTACATAGAGAAAACTACACAATCTCTTTTGTATTTTCTATTCTCTCTTCCTTTAATATACTGCGAAGGACTTTCACCAGAGAAATTTTTTCTGTGGGGAAAAATATATGTAGGGAATACTTTTTTTAGTGGATGAAAAACTCCTTCATAAAAAACCACAGAGTATGAAAATGTTTTTTTTAGAAATTCTATTACACACTATGGCTGGGAGCTCTATAATGTAAGGGATTTTGTAATTAATAGGTCTATAGGAGACTATACGCGGTTGGTTTCTATAGAGTCGTCCTCCTTTTAATTAATTAGTACTTTGGAGTGAGGATCATTCTGACACAAGTGTACCATTGACCGGGAGTTTCAAGTGATGTGACTCCCATTTATAAAGCAACCTTTTAATTTCTATAGGTTCGGGCATATGGAACAACTACACTCTACATGTATAAATGTGGGTTGAGAGAATGGGTATGTGTGTGTGTGTACTCTCCCCTAATTTAATTCCTTTCAAAAAAAATATAATTAAAGTGGAAGAGTAAAGTGAGTAGGATTCTTCTATGTAGTGGATTTTTTGATCAAGTGCTTGTCAAAGCAAGTACTTTCCCCCGTACTTTTAACACAAGGTACTTTCCTATCCTTTGGAGAAAGTCAAAGCAGTTCAATCCATAGGAGTGGGTTCATTATCGCCCAAAAAAATTTTTTTTCAAAATATCTCTCAATTTAGATTCTTCATAAAGGGGAGGAAATATTGCAAAATTTTTTGAATAGCCCTGTCATTGGATTATACACAGAATATCACTTACAAATATTATGTAAAGTTATATGGATTTTTATAAGGAAATTTTTCTTAGAAATTTGAAGTGCTTATATAAATTGTTTTCAATTCACTCTTAATTTTTTCTCCATTTTGAAGTATCCTTAAAAAATCCCCATTTAATTCATAAAATTCAAGGATCTGAGAAAAGTTGTTCAACTCATAGGAAAAAAAGTATGGACAAGTTTGAGTTATTTCCTCAAATATGATTTCATTTGAAATTTTAAAGCTCTTGGGAATGATAACAGGCTCTGAAGGACTTTTAAATAGGTTGTATAAGCTCGCTATTGAAAATGGAGGGAGTTGTTAGAATAAATCAATTATCTTGAAAATGAATTACAATGGAATATATTAAAAGCATGAGAGAGAGAGAGAGAGAGAGAGAAAGTGAGGTATGGGTCGATAGAGAAAAGTGAAAGGCGGGAGTAAAAGATGGGAAATCTTCTATTTCTCTTGGCTTTCTCTCTCTCTCTCTTGCTCGTCATCATCGTGTAAGTAGTGTAAGAGGAATGTAGTGTATGAGGAGAAGGGAATTTGGCCAAGAGCATCCCAACCTTGTTTCTTCAAGCTTGAGCAGACAGGAGACTATAGTTGGAGTGTACATAAGGTGATTTATGTTCACCTTTCTTATTTCTCTTTCCCATACTCACCATAGGCGTGAATCTTCTTGAAAAAATCTTGTCTCTACATTTTATTCTCTAAATTCACCATTTTCCCTCCTTCTTACATCCCCTCTTTCTTCCCACAATCAACCTTCCACGCATATTACACAGGACTATATAATATAAAATATGTATGTACATAGTTAAAAATAAATGGAGATATAATTTGTAGGGAAAAAATTATTTTTAGCATTATCAAGTCTCCAAAGGAAAATGTTCTTAGTTTTTGAAGTGGTGAAAGTAAGCTTTCACCCAATGATTTCATATAATTTTCAGTAATGGAAATTTTATGAAATTCTTAGCTCTTCCTTATGAACTTTCTCCTTAGCACTAGCCAAGTATAGCTGGGGAAATTATTCACTTTCCCATGGTACTTTCTCCCTTTACTTGCTTTCTCTCCCTCTCTCTCTCTCTCTCATGCTTTTAAACTGGAGAGTTGATGCTGGAGAAAGCTAATACTTATATAGCATTAGGTCTACTCCAGTCTACCACCACTACTAGAGAATTTAGTCTAACTCGATAAGAATACTTGAATGGATTCATAAGAGCTGTTAGAGTGATCATATCCTTTCAAAGTACTTTCCCATTTACATACATATTACAAATTTCAACCTACACGTTCTTTCACTCTTTAACCAAGAGTTTCCAAGAGGATGCAGACAATGTATTCTGATGTAAGTGTGCATGTGAGAGAGAGAGTGTGTATAGTATTTGCGTATATGTAAGAAGAAAATTGTTAGGGAAAGTGAAAGAGAGTAGAGAAAGAGAGAGAGAGAGAGAATAGACGCAAATGCAATGATTTCATGGCAAGAACATGAAGGAGAGTGAAAAAACGTGTAAACCGTACGAGCCGTGACCGCAGGCAAAGTACAGGCTAGATACTTTCTTTTTTTTTTCTCTCTCTCTCTCTCTCTCTCCCTATTCTCCATCATCTTAAGACCAAGGTAATTCTTCCAGACTCAGATGGATTCCATGAGATAAAGCATTGTAAACTACGTTGCTCACTATGAGAAACGATGGTAACTGGTTTTTTCCTTTTCTCTTACTTCTTTTTACCTTTTTTTCTCTCTCTCTCTTTTCCTTCTTGCTCTCTCTCTCTACTTTCACCCTCCATACTATTGATACAGTGACTTTTCAAAGTGATATTTAAGTAGGCAGAACTTATGAGTAGAAAAAAATAAATTCAAGTTTTTTTTTCTTACATTTCTACAAAATTTGTTTTTATCTCCAACTTTTCTTTTTCTAGTACACTCATTGCAAGTGTTAGCTTATAGTTGGGAAAAAGTATGGCGACGGACTTTCTCCCCTCTTACAATCACACGAAATACTTTTGCCTGGAAGAAGATCCGAAAATGTAGATACACGCAAGGTAAGGACATCACCAAATGCAATAACAATGCAATGTGAGTAGCTAACCTGTGTTTGGAGAAGGGAGGGATAGGGAAATAAGTGAGGGTGAAAATACCTATGGAAATATATAGGAAAAAGGGAGTCCAAAGAGGGAAAGAAAGAAAAATCAATCTCTAATATTCCTACATTCGTTTTTTTCTGGTCATGTTATATAACGAGAGAGAGAGAGAGAGAAAGGAAACAAAAGGAAATTTGACTCTCGAGTCACGTTTGAGGGGAAAATTTCCTTCGCAAGTGTGCACTTAGACAAACTACAATTTCATACAGTTCCTTCCTTCTACTCTCACCCTTCAATCCTTCAATATCTTCTCTCTCACTCACTATTTGATTTCCACATTTTCTTCTCTCTTATTTCCCTTTTTATTCCTATTATTTAAAAAACTTTCAATGAGAAAATAATGAGCTTTTATTTGAACAAATTCTACAATCTAATTTCTACTCAATAATTTTCGAGATTAAATTTCCGGACATGTTTAAAACTCTTGGTTTTTGAGAGTTGAAAAGTATTTGATGATGATGGAAACAAATGTATTGTTCTTAATGTACTTAGAGTGCCTCCTTGTTCCATGGACCTTGACTTTGTACAGGCTGTAAAAGGAGACAAAATCGTAAATTGTAACGTTCAGTGAATTTTATTTACTTGAGGAGACTTTGAATCTAAATGTATTTGTAAATGTGAGGAGAATTTAAAAAAAAATGCGATATTTTGAGGTTTTCTTATTCTATGCCTTTTCTCTTTATAAACTGTACAGCACACATTTTATGAATAGGGATTTCTCTCTAATGGAATTTATAGCATGGCCACGTGATACAATGATAAATGTGCTATCATGTATAGCAAAGTATATAGAATATGCCTTGTGTCGTCCACAAGGAAGATAACATGAATTACCCTCCATGTATTCTCTACAACAAGGCACGCTCCTTCCTTCCTGGGATTTCCTTTCGAGAGAGAGAGAGAGAGAGAGAGAGAGAACCTTTCCTTTACACTCTCTTTCTCCTCACCTATGATTTTTTCTATGGAGAGAAGGTTTTTTCCAAATATATTTTTGTCTTCTTAGGAAGGGAACAACACACATTTTGTGTAACTACACTTGTAATTCTTTCCCAGCTCTCTCCCAGTAATAATAAATTACCTGTGTAGGTCTCCTTCGTTCACACAATGTCATCCCAATCTTGAGTAATTCATACTCTCCAGTCACACGAGCTTTACTTGTAGCTACACATTCTATCAAGCTCCCAAGATATTTATGAATACAAACATTATGTACATCCTCCAACATTACATATACTAGTCCTTTCCATAAAAATCACACCAATAAATAACATACTCAAAAAATCCTCCACTCTCACATAAATACAGGAGAAAGCCACAGGACTTTTGATCCTTATCAACGTACATCCTAACATACAAAACAAGACAAGGCACTCTTTCACCATTTACTTTTTAAATCCACCATTCATTAAATGTTACAAAATCAACTAATAAATCCCTTCTTAAAAAAACAAAAACCAACTAACAAAAAGTTTTGGTAGGAAAAAACGTGGAAAATACACAATGATTTTGTCCCATAAAAAATCAAGAGTTTTTTCCCTTCCCCAAGAATTGCGCTCAGTCCAAACCAAAACACTTGAGCTTGCTGAGTTTAAAAACACTCCGAGTCCCCTATGCATGTTCATTATACACTTGTACATGTAAACAAGTTCAACTCATATAAGGCTCATATATGTAATTGGACAAGTCTAAATGTTAGGAGCTTCTGTAGTAAAATGGACATGTATGAAGAAAGTTGCTGGGTTATTTGCTCATTGGAAAAAGCTACGGGCTCATTATGCGCATCTGAACTGAGTAATTAACTTGCATTTGAGAAATCACTATGGGAGCCAGCCGGCAGTGGTCGTAGTACTTTTCCCATTACTATGTACACACTCCCTCCATGACTTTGTCCTTTACATTCTACACACACACACACTCACAAACACAAAACTATAGCTATGTACATATTATGAACTAGAAGAAAGTTTAATAAACTCTCTACAGCACCACTTGACTATTCCCAAAGCTTGTTATTATTACGCTTACATGATTACATATGAATGGGGAAGAGGAGAGATTTTCTAAATGAAATACAAGAATAATTCCATGTAGAAGAGATTGTATGTAAACATAAGAAGAAGAAGAAGAAAATACAAGTGAATATGTTTTTTCCTCATGAAAGGAATAAATGTTGGAGTAATGGACAATAAGTTAGTTGAAGAAAAGAGCTTAAAAGTTTCCAACCAGTCTGATTATGAGAGTTATAGAAAGTATTCACCATTTGATTTCCCTATTGCTTAGAGAGAGAGAGAAAATAAGAAAAACTTTAACATACATTGATACTAGCATAGGACGATGTATATATAAATATTGAGAGAGAAAATTCCATTATAAACCATGTGTTGCTTTCTTTATTTTTCTAGTTTTTTTCTCTCTCTCTCTCTCTCCTTTTTCTTCATGTACTTTTTCTCCTATTTGCATTGCTAATTTAATTTCCACTCACGAACCTTCCTTTCCTACCTTCAGTTCTTTTCTTTCCTACTCTTTTTCCTTTTCTCTCTCTCTCTCTCTCTCTCTCCAGATATTAAAATCCTATTTCTTTTTTTCCCATTCCATCCTAAAGGGACTTTATAGTACTAAGAAGTATTTGGAAGGGAGTGAAAGCGCGAGAGTGGAATAGACTTTTTTCCCTTTACCTTACTATTCTTCAACTATACACATTACTTCCGGCATTTTATTTTATAACTTAGGAATTTAGATTTTGTTTCACAATCCATGGATCCATTTCTTTCCAATTCCTCCTTTCCTCTTTCCCTATATAAGACTACACTATGGGGACAGAGATTCAATAAGGTTGCGAGGAAAAACAATTTCATCGTTATATTTAGTGCTCTTTTTCTTCCCTCTCTTTCTTTCTCGTACGGTTTCACATAAAGGAAGAAATTTTTTGATTAACATTATCATTTGCAAACATATTGAGCTGAGAGACTCTGAAATTACTTGATATGATTTTTTTTATCTGGGAGAACTTACATATGAAAAAAGCCTTTGACTTTAAAAACTCATTGTTTTGGAACAATAGTCACTTTCTTTTCTGACTTTCTCCCTTGTTCATTTTCCTATGAAAGGCCCTATAGTCAGTGCTATGGTAAGTCTGTATTTATATGGAGGAATTTCTTTCTTCTCACTCCAAGTCCTTGCTCAGTTCTTGATTGTCGTGGAGTTTGGTGTGATAAAATAGCTAATGACTGTAAAGGATTTTTCTACTTTGAACAGATGTGCATTTTTTCCTAGGCCTTTTATAATAATTATATTTTTAGGTGGATTATTGGTGTGGATTAATTGATATGTGTGAGGTTGTCATATGAGGGAATGAGTAATGTTGGGCTGATTTTTTTGGAATGCCAATTAATGGGAAGGATTAAGAGGGAAAAAATACCATGTGATAAAAATAGGGAGGTTGGAAAAGGAAAGGGGAAAAAGTATTTACAAATTACGTGGATTGTGTTTACCCAAACAATGGCGCTTGGGCTGAGTGCGGGAATTCTTGGTAGAAGAAAAACAAGAGCTTATTGGTTACCTTGAAGGGGAGAATTCTTTTATCAAGATATATTCATTGTTGATGAGAGGCCTATTGAGCCTAATCAAAATATCAGGTTTCCTTTACCTCACCTGAGAGTCTAACCCTCGTCAAATGAGCTCCTTCATAGGAATTGACAAGGCGAAACCTAAGAAGGTTTTCATCTTCCCATGTGCACCACCCCCTCGCACGCAACCAACTTCCTTTAACACTCTGCCCTTAACATCATTATATTCTCTTTACTCCTACCCTTATAGCCCTTGTATGCACAGATACATACCATACCTTCTCCATCCATTACCATTGTTTCCCAATCGACGAAGAAAAAGGCGATTCTTTCCGTGTAGGAAACGTCATAATCCACAACTTTTGACATGTTCTTCCATGCTCTGAAACTTGAGCAACTTTCCACATGTGTTTTTGTATATTAAATATAAGAAAATAAAGACGAGGGAAAAAAATTTGTTGAGTTCTTTTTTTGCTTTTTTTGCAGCCCACAAAACTTTTGGTAGAAAAATGTTTTCTTAGTATTTTCCAGTCAAATCCGAATGGCAATCTGATTGGAAGTACAAATGTCAAGAGAACTCTGCGGGAGAAATGTTTTGTACGATTCTTGAAGAGAAAAAAACACGTTTGTTATCTTGATTTTTTAAAGGACGTTCATGTATACAAGAATAATTCCTCCTAGTACATAGTACAAAAATCAAAGGCAGGGAAAATCTACGTGGATTTTTTCTCCCAAAAAAAGAATTGAAACTTTTTCCTACGTACGTGCGAAAACATGCAAGGATTTTTCTCATAGCGTATTCATCTCTAGCAAATATTTATGGTACATTGTACTTTTGTACTACTAAAAGCAAAGGAGAGATTTCACTTGAGAGAGAGATAATTTAAGCTGAAGCTCTCTGTGTAGGTTATCAGGGTCGGATCTAATCTAAACTAATGTCTTGATGTCGACAAGAGCATCCAAAGTTTAGGATTTTACTCATGGACATTTATGGGATACAATCTATATGACGACTATGAACAAAACCTTCATGTTTATACGTAATATACGTACATAGCTCTATCTGTTTAAAGGAGAGATTTATATCATGGATGGAGTGTAAGAAAAAAAAATGTAGGGAAAAGAATCTCAATGGAATCTCTCCTACCCTCACAAAACATATGACATGCATAAAAGATGATGACCAAGTTACATTTAGTAGTAGCTATTTGAGAGACGAGAAAAAAAACATTTTACACACATTGTCGCAAATGGATGGTTTCTGCAGTTTTACTACATATATTTACACAAGAAGTATGTGTCACTTGTTTTTTTTTCCAGTGTATCTTTTTCCTATGTATTTACACATGCAGATCAAATGAACAAGACAAAATACATATTTCACCAGGCTCCGCACCAATGAACCCTTACACTGAATTTGCATCCATAGTTTACAAAAAATATTTACAAAAATCAATGGATTTTAAGGACAGGATTTTGAAAAAAAAAATATGTAAAAAAATTATGCAAATTCTATAGAATTTTTCTCCCCCAATTTTGCATCTTAGCGGATTATATGGAAATATTTAAGCGCATGGTTGAATAACCAGGAGATAAGTGTTTTAGCATATGTAAATAGCATGATTTTATATGGAGGATAGATTTACATGTTGTATTATGTAACTACATGTACACTATAGGGTATAGCTTATGGGGGAAAGGGAGAGGATATGGTCCTTGACAATGTAATGTAAGAGCTATAAATGCATGCGTGAAAAAAGGTATTATTAGAAGGGAAACCCTTGTCAAGTAAATCTCACTCCATGTCTGTCTGCCTCCTTCAAGCCCGCATAGCATGTAGTATAGGCAGTTTAAGTGGGGAATGCTGTTGAAGAAAGGAATTGAAATAATAGTTTTATATGGGACTTTCAACGCATTGTCGCCTGGCTCCTACCAGATTCACTCCCATTCCTTCAGTAAGGTCCCAGGTTTTTTCCTTGGCTTTTTTTTTTTACATTTTTTTCTTTCCAAGGGTGATGGTATAGTGTCTATGCTTGAAAGGAAGGAAAAGTGAGTGACTTGGTGGATGTACTAGAAATATGTAATATTCTATAGTGTGGATAGAAATCAAATGTGTGAATACTTTTCAAGCGTACAAATAACATTGTAAATATTATTGGAATAAATGTTGTATTTGTACAAATATCTTTCCAAGGACCACAGTGAGGAAATCAAGCTCTGCAGAAATCCTACTATACACAAAAGCATAGAAGGTAAAAAAAATTTGTTTTTTAGCATCTACAGAAATCCATTGAGCCGCCTTGGCTCCTATGAATTGTCCTCAAAAACTCGGATATTGTAGAAGAGGTTGGACGGCGGGACACTTAAGACAAGTGTAAATAACTTTGAAGTCTGTAAATAGGAGAGACAAAAGGAAGAGGATAAGAATAATGTCTTATTGCCTATAGTACATGTATATAGAGAGACGAAGCATATGCCAAGGAGTGTAATGATCATTACAATGGTTCTAGAATACTAACTATACGGGAGGATATATTGAAGATTTAAGTTTTCTGAGCCAAGTGTTTCTTCCTCTCTATAGAGTATGATGGAGGAGTGCGGAGGAGACAGTAGACCTGACACAAGGACCCCACGTCAGTGTCCTCACCGTGATCATCATCATCATCAGAATAATGATGCAGATATAATAACAAGAGTAATAAAAAATAAACGAGGGGGGCACTTCACTTTTTCCTCAGCCCCAACAACAACAACAACAAGAAGCACCGAGAGCTTCAACAGCATAGCAATTCAGTCATGTGAGTGCAAAGGAGAGATGTAGGAGAGAGAGAGAGCCTTCTCTCTCCTAGAGAAATGTGACATGTGCCCGATTATGAAAATCCGAAGACGGAGAGTGAGTGAGAGAGAGAGAGAGAGAGAAAAGAAAAAAAACTAGAGAAAAAAGGAAAACCAGAGTTGGTATTATTTGAGCTTCCATATGTGTTTGAAGTACAGCGTTGTTGCAAGACTGGCTTTTTGGATCCCTCAGCATCCGCAGAATCCAGTTGGGCAACGTTGCTCTTGGAAGAGCTGAGACAATTATTGGGAATACAGATGCGTTCGTTCCAGGGATCCCGCTCTACATTTTTTCATGGCTGATCCTGCAGCTGGTACTTATCTCCCATAAGTACACACTAAATTGCACTACATACGGGGATACACACACAGAGAGCATGCACATAGTGCAATATTATACACGTACATATATAGATCCTCACAATAGAGGAGCTCATACAGAGATTGTAATCATATTATGACGTTACTCTACATAATAGGACATTGCAAGTATTTTCTCTCCATATGCTTCTTCCCTATATCTTCATCCTACATTAATTACACATACACATGCAATTACTTTGACACATACTGAGTCAGACACATACATATACGTTACGTCCTTTAGTCAGAACTCATAATATTGATTGAAACTCTCCCTCTCGGACAAGTATAATGCTGCCGAAACGGTAGGGCAAATTCATTACTAGACAAGCATTTATGTACATATTGTGAATGTGTGTGTGTGTGTGTGTTTGTGTAAGTGACCCCGGTACATTTACGTAGGAATGTTAAAAGTATATAGAAATATCTCCTATAGTTTATTATAGACACATGGGAAATTCTATAGGGGACATAAGGAGGAGAAAAGAGATATGTAAGTACTGTATAGGCTGAGAAGTGACTGAGGAGGAATAAGTTTTGGGGAGAAAGTTGACAATCAAGTCCTGAGGGTTGCATTTGATGGGAGATATAGTAAATGCTCATGAGATGGTGATGAGGTAAAGGCGAGTCATTACCAACATAATTTACACGCTTCTTTCTGTTGACCAAAGGACACTTGAGGGAAAGCTTGTCTCCCAAGGACAGTTCTTCCCTCCCTTCTCTCTACATACGTGACTCGTAAGGTTAGTTGAAGGGAATTTTTCCTATCTGTTGTACATATTTTCCTATACCTCGTATGTATTCTGTACTATACATAAAAATACATGTATTTATATAGAGATAGGAAAAACATATAAAAAATACTTTGAAAGAAAGAATTGAAAAAGATGAAGCTTATAGTGTACTTTCTCCTCGTAACTCCTCACACTATATGTTAGTTGTAAGTAAAAGGAGTACCTGAAGGAAATGCAAAGGAACTTTTAGTTTGTAAGTAGTTTATAGGGTGAAAGGGCCAAGAATAAGAGAGATGTGAAGTGAAGGAGATATGAGATTGGTGGCGTGGAGGAGAGATAAGCCTTTGCCACGATGAGAACAAGTGTTGGCCAACGTGCAGATCTCTGGATTCCTCCCAGATTTATAGAAGTTAGAAAAACTCGCCTTTTCTCTCTCCCTCTCTCTCTCTCTCTCCCTTAACATTAGTAGAACATGTCTGCACTATATTTCCTCTCCAATTTTGTAACTATACATGCTCAAGGACTCCTACTATCACATGACTCTCTGGAATATCAACTTAAGGATAATTGAACGTTAGACTTTTTTTTTCCTTCTGGGATTATCCTCGCTACATCCCATTTATTATGACCAATGCAATTCTCAAGGAAATGTCCTCCCTAAAATGTCTCAAATGAGCAATTTTAAATGCTGTTCCAAGCAAAAATTCCAAAATATAAATTTGGCCGGAAATTTGCTAAATTCTTCGTCATGTATAGCTGTATTTACTAGTAAATAAAAAACTGAGTCGAGGAAATTTCCTTGATTGTAAACTAGCACTTTCCAATTGGAAGAGAAGCGAGAGAGAGAGAGAGGAAGGAGAGAGAGGAAAATGAGTCAGAGTTGTGTTGGAGGGTTGAGAATAAAATGCGGAGGAAAAAAAAGAGAGTGATGGAATGGAAGGAAATAAAGCTAAGTAAGTAAGTTATAAAGGGAGAGAAATTCACGAGTAATTTTTCCAATTCGATACAATTGTAAAATAAATTCAATTGAAAATGCAAATGTGGTTAAAGGCTCGTGGAGTGGAAATTATATTAAATAAATCCTTGGAAGAACGAGGAGAGAGAGAGAGAGAGAGAGAAAGAGAGAGAGAGAGTCAGAGTAGATAGAACATTTGATATGCATTACCATCTAAAATCCTAATACATAATGGAATGGATATGTATAAACGACATCTTTGGAGCCTCCAGCCGACTTAATGTAGGCAGACATTTATTTTAAGTGCAGACACTACTATAGTGAAGTATACAAGCGGCGTTTCGCAGTGGGGTCCAACCAACTTTACCCGACCCGAAATTGCAGTACAACTCTCTGGAAATTCTATAGAGAGAGAGAGAGAGAGAGAGAGCGAGGTTATAAGAGATAAACGTGGAAAAAGAGAGGAGAGAAAGATAGAAGGAGTATATATAATATATTTGTAGAGAGGGAATAGTGCGCAAGATCACTCTTGAAGTTTGGAGTAGCAGCAGCTGAAAAGCACGAAGATGGAATGAGACATGTAGTTTTGGGAATATTCCCCAAGTCCGAGCGTGAAAGAAGAAAAGCTTCGCCCTGCTCTCATCTCGATCCAATGCTCCTCCGAACCTCCGTCCTAGCTGCTCCCATCCTCCTTTCATCTCTGATTCCATTACTCAGCCCTAGGAACAACTGCCGCCCTAGCCTTTTGGCTCCCCTTCTATCCTTTTTCCTCCAAACTTACTCACTCACTCACTTTATCTCTCTCTCTCTCTCTCTTTCAACAATCCCTTCTACTCTCACTCCCTTCCTCTCTCTCTATCTTTTACGCTCTCCCAAAAGTTTCCAACAAAATCCAACATTTTTCTCTCTCTATTTTCACTTTAACATATTATTTTTTTCTTGAGAAATTTCTAATTTTGTCAGAGTTATCCTTTGGTGTTGAAAGAATTTTTGGTTCAAGTTTCCCCATATGATTTGTTATTATATTGTGAGTGGGGATTTCCCTTTGGTTTAGTTATTTCCCGTGTTTTTTCTACGACTGAGGAGGTTGTGGATTCTGAGTTTTGTCTTGTATTTTTTGTAAGGGTGGAGAAAAGTTTCTTGGTAACATTTCGTATTTTTTATACTGAGAAAGTTGATAAAGAGGTAAAGAAAGGTGCGAAAATGTTTCAGGAGGATTTTGAGACTCTTAATAGGATTTTTTAGTTGAATCCCCAAAGTTTTTATTTTGCCTGTATCTTTGTATACTTTTGTACGTGTATTTTGGTCCTTTTGCGGTGTTCCCTTGTGTGGATGTTCGGAGAGAGTTTTTCCTTGAGCGTCTCTAAAACCCATAACCATGAGATGGGATAGGAGTGGCACTTCCAATTTCTTACAGACTGCTCAGTTTTCACCGGCTCTCCTACAATCACCGCTCCTTCCACTCACACTCTCAATCCCACTACAAAAGCTACTACTATAGTCTTTTTTGGCTTGAACGGGATTGTCGCAGAGGGAAATTGTCCTAAGAAAAAGTCTACTTTCACATCTACAAAGCGCACATTGGAATACACAAGTATTTCTATATAAGCCATATAAATGGACAAGCCATCCTCATCTACTCTCCTGTCTCCTCAAGAACCACTCTCTCTGCTCAGCATCGAACAATTTGTACAGTGAGTTCCTTCTCGGTTACTTTGACTCATCATGAGTCACAGTGTGTGCTCTCGTCAGCGGACTTTTCCTTATTTCAAGGCACAAAGGCAGCAGAGACTACATGAGAAAACCACTTTTCAAGGAACGTGTGCTCAGTGAACTGAAGGCTTCATCCATTGTTCGCTCTTTCTCTCTCTCTCTCTAGCTGTCTCTTTCTCTCCACTCTCAGTCTCCATATTTAGAAGAATGTTTCTCCCTTGATGGAATCTTAAAAGAGGTTTTTCCAAATATATTTTTCTCTAATCAATGCCCATGGTTTTTAACTTATCTTTAGAAGAGACTGTATTTAATTGAGATTGAAATTCACATGTCTTCCCCAGCCTTTGGATATACATACGGACTTTTGTAAGTATTTTGTAAAATTATTTTCTAGGTTAAATTTTGACCTGTAAATGAGGTAGAAATTAGGGGATATTTCTATTTGAAGGGATTTTATACGTTTGGTAGGGATTTTTTTTGAAATTTCCTATATGTGTTCAATTGTAAATAATGAAAGGAATTGAAATGAGGTGGGATTTTGCTAGGAAAGGAGCTATTTTGTGGAAGTATTGTTACACTGTGTGCTGATTGGTGGATGAGGAGCGAGGAGCCCCTGAGGGAAGTAATGTAATTGACTTATATTGGGCTCATGTATGGAGTCCAATTTTACTATGCTTGATAGAACCCCTAGGGTTGGGAAAAAGGCTAGTTATATGTAGGTGTAGCATGCATAAAGAGAAGGTGATTAACACCTCGGAGCTTAGAGCTTGGTCTAGAATTTGTTGAAAGCCCATTAAGGAATTAGTTAGTGGCCGTCGGGGAAAAATGACTAGGAACGGAACTACTAGGAAGGACTAAATAGAGAGGGAGATGAAAGAGGAATGGAGAAAGAGCCTAGAGGCGTGCGTGAATCCGGGTAATTCTGGCGTGAATGACATGATTTTTCATCATCTTCGGATCTCTCACATCCGCCTCCTCGCACGCAACCATGGAAAACCAATACGAAAACAATACACGTAGAGAAAAATCCTTGTCTGTCGTCCATATATAGCTGGAGAGAAAAACTGGAGAAGAATCCACGGAGACGAAAGAGAAACGGAGAGAGAGAGAGAGAGAGACAAGGGAAAAGAGAAAGAAGGGAAGGAAGAGAAGAGAAGCGAAAAAGTAAAGGGAGATGGGAAAAGCAGCCAGGAACTCACTCCTTTCTCATCAATAAAAAAGCACGAGAACGAAGAAAAAGCAATCCAACAAGAAAAGTAAGATTCTCCCTTTTTAACTTTTTCTTTCTTTCTCTTTTCTAGCCAACAACTTCTCCATACGGACAAAGTAACATTTCCCTTCTATCTAATATATTCACTACTTTCTCTTTAACATGTGTAGCTTACCATGCTCTTTGTGTACTCACTTTGTACCACAGAGAGAGAGCGAGAGACTCTTTTAACATATAATGCATCAAACCCCAAAGTCATCAAGTTGAGAACTTTGAGTCCACAAGGGAGAAAAAAAAACGTTGCTTTTAACCGTTACTTTTTCAAAGAAACCCATTGCGCACAAGCAAATACATTTTTTATAAATCCTCCTTTTCCACCATACTAAATAATACACAACTACTATATACACCATTTAGAGAGGAACTACTTCACATTTTTTACTCATAGCATAGCATAATATCCCCCTTATATCAAGTTAAATCATAGAGTGGAATCCCCTGTAAAAGACATATACAAAGAGGCCACTTAAAAGTACAATGGTTTTTTTCCTATTTTAAACTTCCATTAAAAATCCCCTCGTAATACTTGGGAGGAGGAGGAGGAGAGAGAGAGAGAAAATTCCGCGGAAAAATTTTATCCAAACCAATCCAAGCAATAAAGTACAAAATGCTGATAAAAAATTGAGTGGGACTCGTAAAGGAAGGGAAATCAATTTCACAGATGAGTTTTCCCACGAAAAAAAAACAGGATTAGAGGAGAGGTTGTATGAAAAGGTAATAATGTTGGAGTCTGGAGGGATCTCTCTCACTCTCTCTCTCTCTCTCTCTCTCACACATACATCTGATTGTAAAAAATTGGAGGAATTCTAAGCTGAATGAATTAATGTTATAAAACCCTGGGTAATCCGGTTGACAATAAAGAAGAGGGGCAATTGATCTTGAGTTAACTTTATCTTGAAAGATACGGAAGGAGTAAAAGAGAGAGAGAGAGAGAGAGAGAAAGAAAGGAATAACGTAAGTAAACTCTCTCATTGGTAGTAGCCACGGTGAGTGAATGCTTGAGAATACTCAGGGGTAGGGACTATAGTTATATAAGTATAGTCTTAAAAATACTATGATTACATATACGGGGCTCTATATTCCATTGGTTTTGAGAGGCATGTTAGTTGAGGAGGTATATTAATTTGAGCGTTATACCTATGCTCGGGAGCAATGTAAGAGTTTAAGTGCTATGCGGCGCATAAAAGGCTAGACGAGTCAGTATCTTCTTCTTGCACACGTCGGAGTGAAGCAAACGCACTTTTCCTGTCGCCATAAATTTCACCGACGCTTTCCTTTTCGGTCCATCGGTTGCTCTCTCTCTCTCTCTTTCTCTCTCTTCCTCCCTCTCTCTCTCTCTCACTACTTGCTTTTCATGTGTGAACGGCTTGAAATTGACCTCCGTTTCTTCACTCATCACCACAAGCCTTTGAGCTTGTAAGGATCAGGTCTTAGGGAATTTCCGGTAGGGATATATCCCTATTCATTCTTCTACTATACACACACAAAAAACTTGACATACATTTTCCAGCCACGTTGTACGTACCTGTGAAATTTTGGCTTTTCTAATTAGTATTTCCCCGTCCTCCCCATCACCATCATAATGAGTGGCTAATTTGCGTGAATTCTCAATTACCTTACCTTTGAGAGAGAAATTATTTCTAGAGTGACATCATTAAATTTATGCATGTGGAAACTTGGGATTTGGGGCTAGGATTTCTTGGGTAGTTTTTTTCGGGTAGGGCTATATTTTAAAGTATGGAAGGGAAAAAAGAAGAGATTTATTGTATGAAGGTTTATGACAATGAAGTAAAATGTGAAAGCTTACTTTCACTTTTTTTTTCATTGAATATATTGTTTACGAGTGAGGGAACAGGAGATAGAGTACATTGAATATACATGAGAATGATCTGGCGCCTTTTACTCTCTCTCTCTCTCTCTCTCTCTTTCTCTTTCTCTCTATCTCCTGCTACTATTCCTGCAGTCTATTATTTATTTATTTACCTTGACACGGAGGATGCGGAAGAGTATGGAGAATGTTGGAGGTGAGGGATAGAGAGAAGAGAGAGAGAGAGATGGAAATTGGAATCTTGTATACAAAGTAGGGTCTCTGGGTATTGTATGTAATATGAGACGTGATATATGGCAGATTACACATTTGATGGGTTCCATTTTTTATCGCTGAGCTTTGTGGATGTGGGAAATTGGACAACTGTCGCTTATGGATTTCAATTATGATTTTTTCTTGGGCCTTTTTTTTCTTCTCTCTCACTCTCTCTCTCACTCCAATTCCATTGACCATATAAAAATAGTTATGTATTAGAGAGGTAATAGTATATGGGGAAAGGTCGTTCAAACTAGTACTGGTAGGTATAGTAGGGATATTAGATTGTATGTATTTTGAATATTGAGAGAGTCCATGTGTTCTCCCTCGCACCCTCACACTTTTTCAGTTACCTTTATGGGCTTGTGCACACGTCCACCCTATAATTATGTAGGTGCGTACATATATGAAGCCTAGTGAATCCTTGAGAGATATATTAATTTCCTTTGCGTATAGGGCCAAATAGTATACGTGGATCGAGTGCATATTTGAAAATCTACCCTGCTCCTAGGAATACACGAACATCCAACCATTCTCTTCCACTTAGCCATTCCCAAGCTCGGATGATGAGGGTTGAATTTAAAGGATGACTCTTTCCTTTTCCATACTTTATGTTATTCCTCAGATCCTTCTCTCTATGACGTCATTTCTCGACCTGATTTTCAGCAAGCTGTTTTTACTACGTTTTCTCACTACAAAGAATTTCTTATAATAATTTGCTTCTCGTTTAAATATTATGTAAGAAAATTTTTACTCGTGAGTATTTTGTATGCTTCTTTTGTAAAATATAAATTCAATATTTATGAAAGCTTATATTCAAAGAAAAGCAAGGGAGTTGTTTAAAATTGCATTCATTGGTTTTAGGTGAGAAAGAGTGAGAGATTTGAAGTGAGTATATTTTTGGAAATATACGGACAAAAATGACTTTGAAGATTGGAAGTTAAAAGAGAGGTTGGGAAAGTTAAGGGGAGAGAGAGGGATAAAAGGAGGAATGCAGAGCTGTTGCAGAAAAAAAAGAAAGAAAGCCTCTTGACTAGTTTTAGGACATTCTGGTTTCATTAAATTCGAGAATAAAGGTTCACTTGAGTTGTATAGGGATTAGTGCCATTCCAGCATTGTCTGCTTGCATAGAGGCTTGAAGAAGACTCTGCAAGAGAGGGAGCAGATTTCGGGAGAGCAAGAGACCACAAAAGGAAGAGAGGAGTTTGGAATGGACGGGTTGGAGCGTGAGTTACCCAAGATGATCATACTGGCTCTTCTCTCTCTCTCTCTCTCTCTCTGCGTAACATGGGTTTCCTAACATATTGTTCAGTCTTGAACCCCAGAGTTCCATATAGGAAGAGCCCTATATAGAATTTGTAGGAAATGTAGTAGGATCGTCAATGTTCGACGTATGTACGTTAGTGTATGTAGACAAGAGGACGACAGACATGTGGCAACCCTTTCAATTATTTCATGCCGCATCCCTCATTCATTCGCTTGCTCTTCTCATCTCTCTCTCTCTCTCTCTCTCTCTCTCCCCTACATCTAAAGATGTGGGAACATATTATGTGAATTTTTACGCATACACATCCACTACTACTACGACTAGGACTACTCCTATTTCTACACAAGCACAAAGTTCATGGAAAAAGTTCCTCTAGAATCTCTCTCTCTCTTCTCCCTCCCTTTCTCTCCCTACCTCACATTATATTCGGGTAGCTGGAAGGAGATGCCGGTATCGAGCTCTTCACGCTCTTACTATGTGCATACATACAAGATAGGATTTTCCATGCGTTCAAAGCCATCATAATATGTACTTACTCTTTCATACTCATTCTAGTATGCTATGCTGGCTATAGCATAGTTTCCTATAGGATTTTGATAATGTGAAATACATTGACGTACATGAAAGTATAGGAGAATCCTGTGTGTGACTAGAATGACTATTGGCACGTACATAATACATGGGTCTTGCTAATGTACATCTCACACGCTCCTTAGGAGAATGATGTACATATCAATGATCCTGTAGATACTCATGCGCTCTACATATATGTACGTGTCCTGACTAAAAGCTCCGTAAAAGTTGGAACTGTTCCTGTATAGGGTGCACACACACACACATACACAAATAATACATATAGTCCTAAGGTAGATATTGAGAGTAGGAGTTGCCCATGTACATGTACATATGTGATGGGGTGAGAGAGCTTCTTTGCTAAAGATCGATGAATCTATGCATGAGATGGGTCCACATACTAAGGATAGAAGGAGAGGCAAGGAAAGGCCGAGTAGTAGCCGTACGTAGTAGCTATACGTGTGTGTGTGTGTGTGCCTGTGTGCGGATGAGTAAAAGACCAAAAGCTACATTATATATTGACGATACTAAAACCCTACTATTTATCCTCCTTTCCCCCCCCCCCCTTACATGTACATATGTATATACTCCAACAAGGGAACTCCTACTGCAAGATAAATACATACATTTGGAATATTTACACTCGTGTTTTTATGTTCCTCCTCAATTCAGCTTCTTCCCAAAGCTGGACCTTTCCCCATTCATTATTCATGTATTGATACAAGCAACTAGGAAAAAGCCACTGCGCCAAAGAAATAAAACAATCCTTGGAAATCTACATGTTTTTCCTCCTCCCCAAGGTAAATTTTATCACAGGCTCATTTTTTTCTACAACAGACTGTATAGCTATGGTCGTATATGTTTAGATATTACAAATTGAATAAATTCACAATTTCCATCTTTTTCTCTAACTTTTGGACAAAGCATAAGAGGAATTTAAAAGCCGTCAATTCACAAGGTCTTTCTAATTAGAAAAAATAAACAATCTACATATAAAAACCACGTTGAGCAAAGTTATAGGATAAGAGAGTCAACTGTAGATAATTAATTAGAGAGCTTAATTTGCAAGTGACATCATTCAGAAAATTCCTCGGAGTTCCAACTATGTGTGGCTCATCTCTTCTCAAAGAGTCTCAAAGAGTGGGATGGTGAGGCTTAAGTGTGATAATTAAAAATGGTTAGTTGAATAATCAAATGAGCGTGTGAAGTCTGGAGTTAATTTATACCTGCGCGTTACACACCTAAAGAAATTTGCCGCATTGAGATTTATACCCTCTTTTACAAAATCCCTTTTCCATGTATTCTATATAGTACGGAGGATTGAGTGTGTGTGATAATTGATTTCATTCATCAATTTACCATGGATTTATACAACAATATTTTCAAAGGAGTTCAAATGAAAAATTATCCTAGATTTTCCTATATCTCAATGCATTAGTCATCCCTATACCTAAAGTATAGTAAATAAAAATGTATGAAGGAAAGAGGCTGGAAAGTAGGATTTTCTCCACAATGAATGTCAAGGAGACTGAAATGAATGTCAATAGGCGAGAATATATCTCCTCAATTGACCTTTTCCGCTTCTCTGGAATAAAATATGGCATTTAAAAAAATATAGGCTCCTCTTTCATTAGATACTATTACCTCAACGTGCTTAAAGATACAAACATAAGTTGGAGCTCTACTCATGAATGAGTTTATGCATGAGGATTGAGCGTGTATAAGTTATTCAAGAAAAAAAAATCTCAACTCTCTACTATAATACTGAGAATTCAAAAGTCTGGCCCATTTTATTCATGATGATAGCATGCTGAGAGAGAGAGAGGAGTGTGCATAATGTAAAGGATATACATAGTGTTGTTCGAGAGAGAAGTGACCTTCGCAAAGGGTTTTAGTGTTTTGATAAGTTCATATTATCCAGAATAGAATGTCATTTTGTTCTGGCGTTCACAAAGATAATCAATTGGAAGGAACCATATTGTATTTAGTAAGTTTTTAGCACACTAACTTACCCAATAATATATTTCTAATGATATGTTGACTGTGTGAGAGTGGAGAAATAAATTGTATGTTCCAATAACGTGATAGAAATTCTCAAGTAAAAATGATAATATTTTGTCCTCACAGGAAAAATGTGGTCTTGACGTGGTTGCCTGCTCGGCCGTAATCGCTAGCAAATGATGCTGACGTCAATGGCATTGACACAAAGGAGAATTTAATTTTGACTCTAGTATCTCTCTCTCTACTTGCACTGCTAGTCAAAGGCTCCTTTTCCCCCCTTATTACTATATACTCTCTTGATGAAGGGAACGCACCCACATAGAGATAGTACAACCGAGCTGGACAACACCGATAAGTAAGTTTCTCAACTTTGCATATGGTCTTTCATATATACATATAGATCTATTACATGCTCTTCCCATTCTTTTATATTGCTCGCTCTCTATTATACTAAATTCGTAGGAGAGGATATAAAATAAAACTTGTTGTATGTAGCTGTCATGAGTATTTATGGAAAGTTATATGTTTACCTATAGGAATACTGTAGGTGCACTCTTATACGGGTTGCTACAATATGGCATTTACGTGTATTTTTCAAAGTGATCCTGGTCCATGTTTCCTTATAGCTTGGAAATTATAGTATGAGCATATATATTTATGGTTGGAGAGTAGCAATAGGAGGGAAACGTAGGAACAAAAAGCTAGAACCGCGACCCAACCATATGAAAGCATTCATTCATGTATTCCCATCTGGTTAACCTTTTGCTTTTATTTTACTGGCATGAATCCCTATATAAATACATACATTCAAGCTATATCTGCTATACGGTCATACTCTGTGCATATGCCTTCTCAAACCAAAGTGCTCCTGTGTACTGGGCTAATCCTGTACAGCACTCTCAACTCATGGACTCTGGATGTAAATAAGCTGAGAGTGTATAAGCAGATGGGAAATCCAAAATACAAGTATTTTACTGCATACTAAAATAGTGATCTTCTCGCAATTTGATTGTGTAACACGGGTAGTAGCATACATATTTACATGCAAGTGGACCAAGTATATGGGGAAGATGGTTGTCTTCATAGATACTTACAATAGAATTTATTAGGATGAGCTACTGAACATAATTACATACTTGTAGAGATACATCCGTCTCTTTTATGCATGTAAAATTGTATGAAGTGAGTATGGAAATGCAAAATGAGTTAACTTTCTGTCCTTGTATTTGCTAGGCTGTAAATATTTAGGTCATTTTAGTTGACTTTAGAAGCCCATGGTTAAATACAAATGCTGGAGTATGTTGTAGGAGGGAAAAGGAATGGGAATGTGAAAAGGAACGTGTGTGTATAGGAACCCACAGACTATTTGAGTACACATACGTGTACCACAAATGGTAGATTTTTACACACACACACACACACACACACACAAACACTTATACCACAAATAGTAAATTTTCCTCAAACGATTCTATAAATTCTATTGAAAACCTTATGTGAAGAGTAGGATGGAGACCAAGTATATGTAGAATATTAGTGGAAGTGTATGGAGGTTACACAAGGAAAAAAGGTCTGGGAGACAGGAGTGTGTTCTCATTGATAGGATTTACTAGAGTAGAGAATATAATTCCAGCATGCTATATTGCTAAGTATAGGAGATGACAAGGCATTAGCCTCAGCCTCCTCGGGTCTCCAGTTCATAAGAGCTTATCTTCCTGTGAACAACTCACATTATTTTTCTCTCTCTCTCAAACAGACACACACACATAAACTCACAAATCAAATATTTTTTCATCGTCACCTCAATATCTCCACCAATACATTTTCTTAGTTCAACTCTACAAAATTCTGTGTATTCCTCTCTTTGAATTTACTCCTAGTTTATTTTTCAAAAAATAACATTAGAATTTATTGTGAACTTTTTCTCATAAAGTGGAGCATGTGAGAATGTGATAAAAATCCCTTTATTTCATACGTGAAGTGAGAATGGAATAATTGTACATTTAAAAAGGACAAAAGGACAAAGGTTGGTATGAAAAAAATAATTGATTATTTTTCCAAAAATTATCTCATTATGAATGCATACAAAAATTAAAAAAAATCTTTGGTAGCTAAATTGTTAAATGGCGCTTGTGAATCATAGGGAATTCATAAGAAGTACTAGGAGGAAGTACCTTATAAATTACATACTTTGAAGCTCCATCAATATAATATGTTATCAGTTAAATAGGAAAAAGAGCTATTTTCCTATAACATTTATGTCTAAAATAACAATTTTAGCTCCTTTATGAATTTCGCCGGCCTTCTATAATTCTATGTATTCAATATAATAATAGGGAAAGAGTCTCTGGGTGGAAGATAGGCCCTTTCAGCTAATTTCCTCATGCTCCTTTGACTCTCTCCTTTTAGTGTAGAGGGAAGGACAATGAATGAGAATGGCGTTCACTCAATTTCATTTACAGACACATCCAAAGAAGACCAACCTATCATTTTGTACACTTCTGATTAGCACATAAATAGATAGCTCCTAATGTACATACACGTTTGAAGCTTCCTATATATTGACATAACATTATTTGCCTTTTTCCTAGAAGCGTCTCTCCCGTACAAAACCAGTACATAAATATATAGATTTCCTGATTTAAGTTCCATTGATATTATTAAAGATATCATCTCCAAGTTTACTATATGGACCATGGAAGATAAAGAAGTTCCGCGGGAAAATCTATATATGTTACAAGTTACAAAGAAGATTGAAGTGAGAAAAGTAAAGGGAAATCAAAAGAGAGAGAGAGAATCAGGCAATTTAGAGTGAGTGTTAGAGTTTGAATGGTAAAAGTAAGGTTAAAGATAGGAGAATTTACCATTCTGGACTTGTTGTTGTTGATGTGATGATGAAGTTAGGAGAGCACACAGGTAAATCAATATTTATCAGTTGGTTCACACATGAATGCTCTTCCTGTTTTTGTCATCCTTTTCCCTCCGACGTTCCATTCAATTGGAAAGTCTCTACAACTTGGTCCTCTTCTCTCTCTCTCTCTCTCCATGTGTAAATAGGAATGAGTGAATATAAGGATGCTCAATATGCTGGAGACATGCTCTCTTTTCCTCGCTTGTTCCCGACAGTTGAGAGAGATAGTGAATGAGACTGAGAGAGAGAGAGAGAGAGCGGAATATCCTACAGAGACATGCTACATGATAAGGACACTTAATTAAAATCTTTTCAAAGGAATCAAAATGTCAATCGTTCCTACTAAATATGCAGACACTTCTGGTTCTCTGTAGAAATAACATTTGAATTGTAGGTCCCAAATTGTATATTTAAACTATAGAGAGAGAGAGAGAACTAATTGAAAGTTCCTTGCTCTTCTTCTCTCGCTTCCTCTCTCTCTCTCTCTCCAAACTCTCCTCCTACAGCTTCTCTACCATAGGATCTCATTATACATTGGCTTCTCTTTAGATATAAAGTATGACATTGCTATGGACATTATTGGAGGGAGAGCAGATGGAGCTTATTAATTTATTATTATTATTCCTATTATGACTCTGCTCCTCTCTCTCTCTCTCACTCTCACTGGACCCAACCAATGTTTGTCTGCAAACATTCAATTTACTTTGATTGGAAATGGTAGTTGCATAACTCTTTAACATAAGCTCTCCTTCCACGAGTAAACTATTATCTGTACGAATCACATTTAGTAGCTTCTCTACTCTCATACAAGCACAGGCCTCATCATTATCATACCCAGAGAGATATAGTTATCATTAGTGGAATGACTCTCTAGTAAAGAGTATAGTATGAAAAGTTTCATAAATTTCTCCATGGAAATATTATCTTGTTCCCCTCCCCCCTCTCGCTCCCCCCCCCCAACCTTAAATCATTCCTCTATGTTTTAGCATGGAATAATTTATGTCATTTTTGGAGGGTCTATAATAAAATGAATTATACATGTAATTGCTTAGTGTAATAATTATTGCAGGGGAGGTCCTTTAGTTTGCTTCAAAAGCAGGCTATAGTACATGTTTTGTTTATGATGACTGTAGTACTGTAAATGAAAGCTACGTAAGAAAAACAGGGGAATTATAAGGACAGGGGAATTAACAGGACTCTGTAATCTTTTGAGGCTTTCTATAGTGGA
Organism: Spatulosminthurus flaviceps; assembly: GCA_034693705.1. Lineage (NCBI taxonomy): Eukaryota > Metazoa > Arthropoda > Collembola > Symphypleona > Sminthuridae > Spatulosminthurus > Spatulosminthurus flaviceps. The sequence continues at coordinate 24,470 of JAQFXU010000766.1, forward strand.
TGCTTATTATATGTTGAAATGTTGGAGTAGCCTTTATTTGTTTATATCTAAAACTAGTGTATTTGTTATGACTTGAGTATGTCTGTCAATGATGGAAAACTTTTTTTGTGAATAAAAGCAATGACCATATTTTACAAGAAAAAAAAACAGGGGAATTATAGCGAGACTGAAATAAACAATAAATTGATTTTGAAAAAGTTGAAGCTATTTATAAGGAGAGGAGGAGAGAGACTGAGGAGAGAAAGAGAGAGAGAGAGGGAGAGAAGAGGAAAAGTTTTGAGGAGGAGAAAGCCGATGAGGATTATTTGGTAAATGAAATACTCCGTATATTAGTATAGGAAATGTCTAGGTAAGAATTCCTAATAACAACCTCTGCTTGATCCCATAAGTTTTTAATGCATTCCTTGAAAGGATTTAAATTACAGTTGAGTCTTGTAGAAGTAGTTGAGAGTTAAGGGGAAAAATGTGGCACATGAGAGAGAGAGAGAGAGAGAGAGAGAAGGTAAGCTAATTTTTTAAAATGAAGGAGTGAATATATGTCCCTGTGGTACCCATTACCTTGATTCAATCAAAAGTTTCCATTGTGGATACTTTCCCTGTACGTAGATGTGTGTGTGTATATATGAGGAATGTAAAAAGGTTGGGTATAGAGTGAAAAATGGAGGAAGTTGAGGGTAGAGAAAAGTTGTGGAAACAGACGGGGGAATGCACAAGTTTGGAACTAAGGTTCTTTGATATTTATGAGAAATACGTCGTGAAATTAAAGATTTTTATGTCCGGAGACTCAAGTAGGAAAATCCGAGTGTGTTGCGACACAAAACTTTGATGGCAATGGAAAAGATTTCTTTTGGAAGGAGAGCGAGAGAGAAAGTGAGAGAGAGGGAAAGGAAGGAGAAAGCACGCAAGTATTTCACCACCATCTTCACTCTAACCCAAAGTAAAAGTTTGAAATCATCTCCAAAGGGAATTCCACATCTAAAAGCAACTTATTCTAATCTATATGTTTACAGGGATATATATATTCACACACTATATACATATATACCTATGGTTTATGAACACTCATATTTTTCCTCCTCCTCCTCCTCCTATATAGTAGACACAGGTTAAATGTAAACTCCGAGCCCAGCGGGCTGGCTGCACACATGAAAAACTCAACTAGTCAAGGGAACTGAGGGGCGTTGAGGCGGCAACGGAAGATTAAATACTCTTCACATCCTTCCCATTAATGACAATTAAGTAATGGATAGATACATATCTCTCTCCACTTTTACACTTTTAACTTTTCTCATGAGTTTTTCTCCTCCTCATTTTTTTTTCTCTCTTTACTATAATATATAACACGCTCTCATGAAAATAATATTTCTAGTACATACTTTTATAGTGTGGAAATATTTTTTTTTAGGTCAGGGCTTTTATCTAGCTCAGAGTGCTTACCAGTCTCGGAGCATTTTTTTAAAAATTTAAATGATATTCTCACTCAATTTAATCCAAAATTAACTACTTTTTCCTCCCTAAAAATTGTAATGTTCAAAAACCGTTTGGAAACACCATGGGATGATGTAGAAAATATTAAATTTGAAAATCCCACACGCTAGGAGTAAATATCATCATAAGTATGATGGCGGGATCCTTAAAAGGGAAAATCTTTTACTTGGGATTAAACAATTTAAGGATAAAAACTTGGGCATAAAAAATGAGAGCGGGTTTACTATATGGAACAAAAAAGTAGTAGTGAAATGTTTCAAAGAGAAAAGCCTTAGGAGCTTTGGAGAGTTTTCAAAAAGAACAAGATAATTCCAGTAAAATTATTTGGTTGGAGCAACAACCACTTCCTTACTCTCATTATTCATGGGGATTTTTTGTTGGGAAAGTATGAGTAGAAAAATATATACGTGTAGGATATGAAAAAATGAGTACAAAAGGAAATATGCTCAGCTTCCGGTGGTTTTCCCCTAAGATGTATTTACTTTTTTCCTTGAAAAAGAAGAAGAAGGAGAAGAAAAAAAGGGAAAAAATTCTACGAGAGAAAAAAAAATTACATAATGAAAATAACATTGTAGGGAAAAAAGGGGGTTCTCAAGTTTCATTTCATTTGATGACTATTGTATAGTCTGGAGACAAAAAAAAAAGCGGAGCATATAATATAAGAAACAAAATAATAATTCTCTTTTATTTTCATTCCGGTTAAGCAGTCTTATTCTTTTACTCCCATTCTTCAGCAAGCTCACTCCCGGATCCATTCCTTTTCTACCCTGAACAATGATGATAATGTTACCTGCATTGTCCTTACTATACAGTCCTATACTATAGCTTGTCTCTATCCTACAGTATAGTTGTCCTTTTAAATAATGGTCCCTGTACGTTACTATAGGGATCCCTATAGGCCAAACCACAGTATATGCGTGTATGTAGTACGAGTCTTCTTGCCATGTAAAAATATCATATATCACACTATCGTCTCCTGTTTTACCCAAGTCTCTGAAACGTATATGAACAAAGGTCAGAGCACTTCTTATAAAATAGCTATAAGCTTATACAAACGTCTATTCTCTCTATTCCCTTTAGCTCTACATTGGCTTTTGTGCCTACATTATGAATTTATGGAGTAAATTTTATGCAAATGTGGAGCATATTGAATTATAAATGATAAGGTCTCAGACTTAGGAACAACTTGTTCCCAAGTAGGTTCCTTTTTTCGTGTAAACACACACACACACACACATACACACATAAACATACACGGAGAATGTGATAGGCATTAAATTTTCAAAATCTTGACTACAAATAGCTCCCAGCCATGTAGACAATGTACACATAAAGTGGAGTATTTGGAGCTCTCTTTTCTCATTTGTGTTCTCAAAGCTAGATGGAAACATAAATTGGATCCCTTGCTAATTATTACTAATTACTCATTCTTATTGTACTGGAATAATAACCCGATGTTATTCTAAAGGAATTCATCCACCATACAAGAATTAATCCAGAGCTTGTAACGTACTCTTTTCCCTATTTCCACTCAAAGGGGATTTTTGAAGTAGCTATTTATTCCCATTCCTTAATTTTTCCTATTTCAACAACTCAAAGGACATTTTTCAAGTTGCTATTTATATTTCCATGCTATTTCCATCCCTCAAGTTACTATTCCTCTTTCTGTGTGTGTAGTAAAAACATGTATATTTTCCCATTTTTTAAATTCATTTGAGCGCTGTAATTTTGAATAAAAGTTTTTGATGAGATTTTATATTAATTTACATAATATAATATATGTAGAAAAAAAGTAGGTGGAAAGTAGCAGATGTTTGGATTTACGTTGGTAGGAATCTTATTTGGAGAGAATGTGTGGAACATGCGTGGCTCATCCAGGATGGGAGGACGTATATACATAAGCCTTGGTAGAATTCATATGAAGAATTGAGTAGATTGAGTATTCAATGCTGAGTATATGGGTATTAGGTTAAGGAGAGAGAGAGAGAGAGAGAGCCTTTCCCTCCCCGAGAATCTCGTGCTTTTGTGAATTTTGGGCTGGATTGGAATTTCCATCCACGTCCGTCTCTTTCTCCGCCAAAAGTCTCATTCCTTGGCTGGCATTGCCCATATATAGGAGAGAGGGATTTGTATGTGGGACTACTGGTGAAAGTGCTGTAAAAGCAAGAAATGGCAGGAACGATCCCATAGTTTTACTAATGACAATCATCAGCATCCCGTCATTCTCCTCCACTTGCTCCAGCTCTTTGATTCAGTAAACAATGAGTGATCAAACCGTGCATTAGAAAGCGGGTCCTCCGTATATTGTAGATATATGTATCTACCCTTTGGAGAAACCATGGGTTTTGAAACGGGAGTGGAGAAAGCAAGCTCCAACTATCCAAACCTCATTTATAACCATGTTGCATCCAATTCTCGAGTGCTTGGCAAAGCAGTGGAGGAATCAAGACTAACCGATTTATCAATTTCACAACTTTAATACTTTCACCATATGCTACGTAGTACTATACCACTAAAACATTTTCTTATACAGTTGAGTCTGTACATTAATTCATATGAAATTCTCTCTTTTAGAGTCATGTATTCACCTAACACTTGAAGATTAGCATTCTGGGCTCATAAGCAATTTTGAATTTCTCCAAGCAGCGGGAAAAAAATTAGAGTGGTATAGTAACAATCCATGATTTTAGTTTTGTCAATGTAATGTGGTGGAGAGTGGGAAAGAGGAAATAAGGAGAAACTTGTGGTATTATTAGGAAAGAGAAAAGTTAAGGGAGGGAGAGAGAGAAAAATAAAAAGACAAGGGATAGAAAGGAACTTTGAAAAAGGCGAGGGGAATCAAACGGCGCAAGATTAAAGAAAGCGGAGAAGGAGTGGGAATAAGCGTTGATTGGGCAGAGGAGGAAGAAAGCTCATAATTATTGCAAAAGTTTTCTCCCAGCATTATTTTTGCAAGAGTAGAAAGTTTCTCTCTCTCTCTCTCTCTCTTTCTGTGAGTGTGTATATGAGGTTCCGTCTGGACATTAACTTTCACTTGATTTCTTCCTTTAGTTTCTCACTCCTTTCACTTGGCTGCGCTCCAGCCTCGTACTATTTTTAAAGTCACTCTACTTTTCTCCTGCTTAATATGATTATACTCTTATATTGTGGAAATGTATGTAGAACAAAGGAGAAAAAGTTATTTTCTAGGAACTTTCTCTCTCTCTCTCTCCCCCTTCCTCCAAACAAATGAATGATGAGGAAAATTAGGAGAAATCATAAAAATAAATATTTGCAAGGAGACTTCAATTGTTTCCCATTCCCAATAATTCCCTCTCAATTGGAACTCAATAAGAAAAGACAATGCTGAGAGAAGGGTGAAAGTAGAGAGAGAGAGAGAGAGAGAAAAAATTGAAAAATTACCAGAGAAATTGTACAAATAAATGAGAAAAACCTGGACCCTTTTTTCTTGGATAACCTAAAGGATCTTTAGGGTGAAATGCTTTTTACATGTGTATTCGTCCTGGTATTTTTCTTGACTTCATTTACTTTATTTGCTATACTGAGGCCTTCCTTTCCCCGTATAGACGGACTCCTCTCATTTTCTCTCACTATAGGAACGTTGACGTTTTTCCCTTCACTTTTATATCGATTTTTTCTCAAGACTTGCTTTCCCTTCAGACCTACCATTCTTCTTCGGTACTCTTCTTTTTTTTGAGAAGGGTTTGAATCCCAGGACTTTATTCAACTACTATTATATCTACATAGCTATGGGTTTTTTGCTTAAAGGAATGTGATTTTTCAATGTGCATGCATATATAAGGGAAAGGTAGGGCTTTTCTTACAAGGATCCTTTTCCTTTTGGATTTTCACTCCTTTTCTCTTCTCCTCTTCTCAAATGTATTTCCTTGGTGTTTGTCTTGCTCATCCTTTCTCTCCTTTTCTCTCTCTCTCTTTTGCTCCCACCACTCGAGACCTATTCTTAAAGACTAAGAGTGAGCGGGGAGCTCATGCTTTCGGCAAGGACTGGATTAAATTGATCTTTGACATTTACATCCAAGAGTGAAAATATCTTTTGATTTCGGCTCCTTTCACTCCCTCCTTTTACTCTCCACACTTTTAAAGGGGAGTTGGGGCTGAATCCCAATTTTTCTTACTTTCTCCCTTTCAAACATTTCCCTGTCCATGGGAAGGTCTACTAGAGGAAAGAAAGTCATGTTGTCACTTGGGAGAAAGTCATATCTTACGAGGAGCTTCAAATCCTTGAATTTCCAATCCCTTACTTTCTTCTATACTAAATTCAAACCTTATTTTTTTTACAACTGTTAGCATGCAAAATTATGGGATTTGAAGACTCTTTGTCATGGCCTCAAAATATAATTGAATATATTGTTTTGGTGAAGGGGCAAAACGGGAAAAATTATTTTTATTGAAGATGTTATGCAAGGAGGAGGAAAGAGGAGGAAGTAATAGGAGTTGGCGATGCTGGGGAAAATAGGTTGGAACGAAAATAGCCAGGACTCTAAGCGCTAGTCATTTGATGCTCAGTTGAGCTTCTCATCATGGCTTCGCTCATCTCTTCTGTCGCAATGTGAACCCAAATTGTCTTTATGTCTGACTGGCCGTTTCCTATTGTTTCCGACGTTCCAGGCGATTTTCCCCCTTACTTTCTCCTCTCTCTACATACAACTTTGTCTATATGTGGAGAGATAAAGTACAAGTAACTTCCTCTTTTTCCGAGTCATTCTGATAAAAATAGCTATATGGGACATTGGTGAAAGTACCCACTGCTTATTTATGTATCACTTCCATAGTAGTAAATGTACACATGATTATATGAAATCTAGGGTGGAAATCACCATCTATTTTTTTCTAGCCTCAAAATTTCCAGCCACAGTGTATTATTTGCTGAGAGTGAGAAAATATACAGCCACTTTCACTTGGTTACTGGTTCTTTTAGATAGGCATAAAAAAGATGCGGAGTATGTGAAGTACCATAAATTCACATGCATATTTGTACACATAGAGTATGTATATGTACGTAAGTATGAAAAGGCCGGACTACGAAAATATTTCTAGTTGTTTTTACTATACTCTGGAAATATCCTAGCTTTTTGCAATAATGGATCAAGTTATAAAAGTCAGATGGGAGCGGAAGTCAGAAGAAGATTATGAGCTCGTAAAAATAAATATACAATAGAAAAGCTCACACTTAGTAAATCATTTTTAATCCTGGTTACATCTTTTACCCTTGTCTTGTATTCATAATCACCCCAGAGTTTTTGAATTGTAATGTCCCCCGAAATACACAGCCACTTTGCTGAGGAAAAATTCCCTAAAGAAATTCCGTTTGAGTTCAAATGAGGAAAGGTTAAAATGTCATATAAATTCCTAGTGACTCGATATACGGGTACTCTGCAAGGTGGTAAAATTTCAAAGACTAAAAGTTTTTATACAAATAGCTAAAAGGGAGAGGGAAAGTTTAGTATGGGAAAGGCTTCCTTTCAAATCCTTAATAAACAAGGAAGGCAAACAAGATGCGGACCTTTGAACTGGCCAGTGTGAGGACATGAGTGGCATTTAAAGGAAGAACCCTGTCCAGAGTAGGGGCCAACTGTTCAGGAACTAACAACATGTAACAAGAGAGCTGGAGAGCCCTCCATCCATATATATGTATGATATTTCAAAGAAGGAAATTATATTTGTTAGGAAATTCGTATGTGTGTGCGTATAGGTATTTTCCCTACAAAGTCTTATCTATCTGACAGGGACTACTTTGCCTAAGCCTTATTACAGGAGAGGTAGGATTAAAGACGCAATTTAGCCTCTTCCACGTGTATCCTATCCTCCTCTCGTTGAACTTTTCAAGAGAGAGCCAGACGTGAGTTTTCCAAAGAGCTGGACTCTCTCCTCTACACTCACTCAATAGTTGAGCTATACAGAGTTTCTCTAATATCTCCTATATAGTTTGGAAGGTTGGAGATAAAGTCGTAGCCTAGCCATCTGCCATGAGGCAATAAATCCTCTTTTATTCCTTCAATCTAAAGTCCAATGAAAAGTCTGCATTTTCATCTCTCTCTCTCTCTCGTGAGTCTTTTTCTCCCATGGTCGTAGAGTAAAATCAAATCAAATTTGCAATTCAGACGGAATATTCCCTTCCAATTTGTATTCAATCGGAATCGCCACTCTGTAATGCTTCTATCCACATTCTCTCCATCCCAATCTACATACTTTTCCCATCCAAAAAACTTACCTTGAACTTATCAGCATACCAATCGATTTCCCTCTATCCTCTCCTATTGGTCAATTGATTTTTTTTCAAGAATTGGAGCTTTGTACACACTACTGGAAAAACAAATATTTTTCCAGACTTTCTCCAACTTTCACCACTTTCACCTCAACTTAAATAAAAGCTTTGAACCCAAAATCTGTTGAGACTCAATCCCTTTAAAAAGGAGTATTCTCTTGATTAGATGGGGGAAAGTTGTCTCCAAGGATTTTAAACTCAATGCTTTCACCCGCCTATTAGAACATGTAATTATATAGAAGTATAAGAGTGGGAGGGAGAGACTAGAGTAGAAAATAATAAAAGACCAATAATCAGAGCTTCTATTTTTCTTACTGAAGCCATTAAAAGGTGGTTTTTCATGGGGAACTCTCTTCCTTTGTTCAAGATTAAGGTGGAGATAATAAAGTAGTCAAACTTTCTCAATGATTGAACTCAAAGTTAGTATAAGAGAGAAAGAAAAAATTGGAGAATGAGAAAAAAACAAAGTAAAGGAGAAAATACCTTTAAAAAGAAACTTCTCAAAATGAGAAAATGAAATAATAATAGGAGAACGTGGAATAACCATTTGTGTATTATTTCATTGGATTTCATTCCCTTATCCCACTCAAGCAGCCTTTTCCCCTGGAAGGAGGCAAAGCCTTACAGAATAAATCCATTTATCATTCCCGTTCCCATGTAAGACAGTAATGGCAATGGCTTGTCTCTTTGTCTTTCTTGACTCTCTCTCTCTCTCTCTCATTCCTTCCCTCTCTCTCTCTACCCAGCTCTGCTAAACTGATCAGAGCAATACTTGAAATTTGCATATGTAAGCTCTTGAAACTTGTAATATACATATTTGTACATATGTATAGGTTAATGTATTCTCCTAAGCTACACTTCATAATAGTTGATAACATTAGAATAGCCCAGAGTCAAATATTCCATGTATGAGGAAAAAGAAAGCGCCTACTACTTTCTCCTTTAGCACCATAGCTATTACTATGTACATCATAAGAGAATTGGAGCTCGTCTGGTGACAAAGTATACGAGAGGAAATTCAAAGGATATACTCCACTTGACAAGAATTACACATGTTGGAAGCGTATATAGAAAAAAAGGGTTATGCATAAATAGTGAAAGCATTACCATTTCCCAGACTCTCCAGAATTCGATTGGGATTGGGAAAACGTCTGGATGGATCTGTATCTATGTAACTTTCCCTTCTTCTTCGGCTCTCATCCATGTGGAATCTCTATCTTTGCTGACGTGGACAATCCGATCCATATTACAGTGTTCAGGAGGAATAGGAAAATATAAGGACTTTTATGTTAGGTCACAGTTTCCATATTATACATATTGGGAGTATGAGCTTCAGATAGGATGTCAAAAGAAAAGGGATATATTTACACAATGTAAAGTGATAGCTAACACCCAGGGAATCATTCTTTGCCGAGTGAAGGGAAAGCAGGAGCAGCAGCAGCCTTTCACAACTCCTCTCTTTCTCTCTTTCCACTTCTCATTTATTTTCATTTGATTTGATAGGCTTCATTTGTTACATCAACTTATACTCTCACCCAGCCTTTCCCTAGTTTTTCTTATGTCTGGAAACTGTGTAGGAGTTACAAGGAGAAAGTCTCCTCATTCACTCCTTTAAATTTTCTCCATTGGATTTATCACCCTTAGTAATGGTGTCGGATAGGGATATTTTTTCTTAAACACATTATTTTTCTATTTGATTTTATGTATATCCTTACGAAGGAGAAAGTTTCGTCAATTTTTGTCTACTAATTTTCTAGAGTTTTTGTTTGCATCAATGACCTTATAAAATAGTAGAGAAAACTCATGGGACTTGGAATTATTATTACTTGAGGGAAAAGGATACGGGAGGAAAGGAAATTGTTACTGTTTGAGGAGAGAAACAAATATAAAGCTAAAGTAGGTATTCTTAGTGAGACTACTACTTCCCTTGATGAAAGGAACCTTGAGGGCATTGGTAAATGCGCAGCTATATGCTGGAGTAGCTCCCAAGCTTTTAAGAAAATGACGCAAATGATTACTCCTAATGTGGACGTGTAAAGTTGAAATAAGTGACTGCCATATCATTAGGAGTGGATTAGGCTTTTGTAAGTAGAGGAACGTAGGGAGTAGAATGATAATTTGGTGTTGTGTATAAATATATGGAGAGAGATGTAAAAAGATACTTTAGTAGGTAAACATATGATTGTCATTTGTTAAAAGGGCTGGGATATGAGGACATTCACATATGTATGTATAAAATTGTTAGAAATTTAATTATCAAATTTTACTTACTTTTACTTACAGGAATTCCAAGGGAATATCACAAGGATTCCAGGATTCTGAGAGAGAGGAGCATCAGAGAAGGAGGGAGAGAGAAAGAGAGACAAGGGAAAGAAGAGAAAGGCAAAAACCAGAACGAAGGCACGTTAGTAATGTATTACTTACAGCGGAACGAGCGCATCTCTCAGGGCATATTATTCATTTTGGAGGGTAAGGTCTCTTTGTGAATTTCTATATTGTCATGTATGAGAAATATATGTAGATAAATATATATATATATGTATATGTATGTATCCATATATGTGAAGACATCAAATGGAGAAAGATTCGGGGATTAATGTATGGTAAAATAATAGGGTCATGTTGCTCTAAAGGGGAAGCCATACTGAAGAAGGCATTTATCATAAGATTAAAGCGCTCACTTCAAAAGTTAAGGTATGCCTTGGGAATTTAAGAAATGAAAAGTATAAAGTTGCATATTTTTGTCGTCGATCTTCTCCACAGCTCTTTCTCTTTTCTCTCTCTCTCTCTCTCTCTCTCTCTCTGGAGAAAGGTTTTCTCTTCATATGGCGAGAGAGAGAGAAAGAAAGAGCGGAGTAACCTCTCTGTTGAAAAAGTTGAAGGGAAAGAAAAACTTTCACAAAATCAATTATGAAAGATAAAACAAGTTTATATTCAGCTTCCCCTGTAACATTATAACACAGTGGGATATATCTGTAGACAATTGAATATCCATTTCCTTTGTAAATTACATACACAAGAATATCTCTCAAGGCTCACTAAAATATTAGAGTAAAGAAATGCATAAGTAGGTTTTTTTTATTTGAGCCAGACATAGGAACATTATGCATATTGAAATAAATCTGAAACTTTTTTTCTTTTCTTGATTCATTTTGTAATAATGGGGGGGATTGTATATAGTCCGAAGGTCTTTCAGACTTGTCAAATAGCTTAGGATTTATTGAAAGTTTGGCATACAAAGTTCATGTGATTGACCCTATCTCTATGGACTGGGGCATTCTGGGGCATCAAAGTAACTCACACTGGGGGTCACTTGTCAGAAAAGAGTCAGGGTAAAATCCTACTGGAAAAAACATTTTTTCTAGACCAAAATTACATGCCATGGTTGGGATTCGAACCCGGGACCTTCTTTTGATTTGAGCCTCTATACGCTATAAGAAGAGTTTTGTAGGGCTTTGCTAATATTTTATATGGAGAAAGTTAAATTGTATTTTTAAAATCCCCAGATTTTCAACTACTTACATCATACGATTATAGGGAAAATATAATGTATATATTGTACATCAAATCTCTGGAGAAAGTTGATAGGGAGAGAGAGAGAGCTCATAAGGGAAAGTGCTGTTTGAAAGGCTGATGAAAAGCTGTTGTGTTTCGCTTTCCATGCACAAAGACTTGGTATGTGTATTGTAAAGAGAGAGAGAGAGAGAGAGAGAGAGAGAGTCTGGATTGAGTGAGCGAGAGGGAAGGCTGACTTGACAATAATAATCAATAGTTTTTGCCAGGCTACACATTATTCTCAATACAAAAAGCCATTTAACAATGAATTCCTTTTGTTTCCCTTGAACCAAAAGCTTCAGCCTCAAAGACCAATATCCTCACAATCATTTCCAACCTACACATTCCCCTAAAGTTTCCCTCCAACCATAGGCTCCCACATTAACCCTGCGGATTTCATTAGAATTTTTCAAGGCTCCTTTTATAGACCAAAACTATCAAGCTAGAATAATAATATTGCGGCAAATCTTCTCCGGGACTTGCTTTGTACGCTATGCGATTCCAATGTGTATTGCAAATGGCATGGAACATATTTTTTTTCGAATGTAGTACTTTCTGTATTTAAATATCCATAAATTATGCTTCAATGTATGCACAAATGTTGGAGAAAGTCATGGAGAAAGCATTTGTTCAAGGATCATTTAAATTAATTTTTATTTTAAGACCATCAGCTTATGGTTTTAAGCTCAAGTGTAACTCTTCTAATGCAAATTAATTCCTTCCTATACAAAAAAACATATGCAATTTACATACTCAAGTTAGAAAAATATTTACTTGGTTTTAATGAAATATGGAAAGAAGGAGGCGTCCTGGAAGATGAGTTTCCTTCCAGCCCCCAAAGCCTGCCTTTATCGATTTCAATTTAATCCCAGGAAAGTTTACTTACAAACCTCAAACTGTCTCTCTCTCTCTCTTTAGAGGACAGGGAGAAATGGCTTTCCGAAATTGAGCCCGTGGTTTCTACCTGCTTTAAATCCACATTCAAATCAACAACTTTTTTCGCACTAAAAGGCAAATTTTCTATGGTTATATCATTAGATAGAATTTAGATTGGCTAAGTACGTAAATACACATAATAAAATGACATTTGGTTTATTTTAGTACCTTTAATGTAGCGCTCAAAAAACATAGCGTGAATGCATTTGCATGGAAAATCATGCAAGTGCGAAAATCACATAAAAGAGAAAAGCTTGAAAAATAATTGCAACTCTCAGATTTGGCTTTTTAGAAAGTATCTGTTCAAGGACGTGGATTTCATTAATTTTTTATCTGGCTCAGTCTTAGTAAACTTTTCATTGTAATGTTCTTGGGAAAAGACTTGTTTTAGTACACTGCGTGAAAATCTCACATGAGCAGTTTTAGGAAGCATTCTTAGTTTTGACAAAAATTATTATTATAGAGATTTTTGTTAAGATTTTTTTTTAAACAAAAAACTTTAGTTCGTAGAGACTCCATGTTTTTTATAAATGTGTAGGCCCGTATAGTCTCTTCTAATGTTATCTATAGTTTAAGTGTCTAGCCTCAATAAGTGAAAGTTCAAATGGGTTGTAATGGCTAGAGAGATAAAATGGAAGGAATGAGGGTGGTGTTGATGTGACCATTAAAAAGGGATAACGTCGGAGCTCCGATTGTTTGATGAGTGTTCTGAGGAAATGGGACCATTATTCTAATATTTGTGGATAGTTTTTCATCCTGATGGGCTTTTTGTGTGTGTGTGTGTGTGAGAACCTTCTAAGAGTATATTCTATAGGAATGAAGACAGCTTGAATTAGGTCTCCGAGTCTTTCAAGAAGAAGAAGAAGTTTAAGATGAGGATAAATCCTCGTAAATGTTTTAATAGCCATAAAGGAGCACTCCACTTGCGGGTAGAATAAGGCTCAATTAATACCATGCTAATTACTACATAATTAAGGGAATAGAGCTATTCCACCGTATGCTGCTCCTTTTACAATCTCCCCTGTCGCTTTTCATCGTTCCTTTTTACCTCCTTCAAAGGCACATAAACAAGCGAAACACGGTTTTCATGGAAATTACGGCATCAATATTGACGACTCTGTCTTTCAAATGAACTTCTCAAATGTCAACTTTCTTTCTAATCTCAATTCTTCTTCTAATTGGTTGTTACAAATCCACATTTTTCATACAGAGACAGTTGTAGAGTTTTAGCAATAAATTTTACCTTGAGAATTTTGAATTATTTTGAGAATAAAGTGAAAGTCTACTTTCTCCCAGTTTTGTCCTTGTACTATTTCCCATCACGTTGGAAAAAATTCTTGGAGGGAAGCTTCTGTGCTTGTAAATATTGATATTGGAATAAAAAAGAACTTGAACTTTCTTTAGTGTAGTTATTTTTTGAGAAGTTTTCATTCCAGAATTTATTTTAGTATAGGAGAGAAAGCAGTATAGTTATATGAAGGGAAGAAGAAAGAGGAAAAATGACAAAGAAAGGAGAAGTCGGAGTAAGTAAGAAAAGGAAGACAAATGTTACTAGGATTAAATTTCATATGAAATATTCCAAGGATTCTTCTTCTACTATCTTGTATACGGAAATAAATAAATATTAAAAAAAAAATCTTCTCCTTCGCTAGTTGGAAAAGTGACGGATATGCTCAATCTTAATGTTTTATTCGGATTGTAAAAAGAAAAAAAAAGCAGAGGGATTTTCCATTTCGTTAGAGGTAGGATTTAGCTGGGAAATCCAACATGTAAATATCGTCTCTATATTATGCATTATATATTATCATTCGTATCCCACTCCCCTTATAACCTAGTGAAGAACACATCTTTATTATACAGTGAAAGTCCCTTGGTTTGACAGTGTATGTTCTCTATGTGTTCTTTTAAGTGAGTTTGACTCACAAGGGAAAGTTATGCTATGCACTCTCCTATGGCTCCTTCCACTATATACTGCTCTCTCTCTCTCTCTCCTTACTAAAAAGGGGAACGAATTCAAAACAAATCCTTGATCCTTCTAGTTTTTCATACATATGTACATAAGCTATTGCTCGGTTGGCTGAGTCACTAGGCTTATGATCTGAGCAGGGGGTCACCATCATGCTTTTATCGCCTGAGTTTTGCGGAAAAAGGATCCCATTTTAGCCTTGTCTCCTTTTTTTTTCTCTCTCTCTCTCACTCTCTCATTGTTCTCATATCCTCATATACTCAGCCTTGGTTGATATAATGATAACTATAGCCATATAGTAACCCCAACGACAATCTTTTTATCTTTTACACCCAATAATGTTTTTTCCACATGCGAAAAACTCTTGGACTCTTGAGGAACACCAGGATTTTCCAGCAGCTCGAGTGTGAACGAGGTCATTAAATTACCACGATAATAATTGTTCTCATTAAATTTTCTCTTTACTTTCTCCAAGTTTTTTATATGCACTTATATTCAAATGATGAACCGCCTCCAAAACATTTTCTTCCCACAAATCTATAAATTCCTTTTGAGTTTTATTATCCAAGACATTTTCCCCATCAATTAGTTACTATGTACTCTGATATTTCTAATGATTTCCCATGTGAAAGTGTAGCAAATGAAATTATGAGTTTCCCATGTACATAATAAACTATGCTATGTAATGTATGGAAATGAAAGAGATGCATTAAAAAAAGTTGTAGTTGCGCTTTCCCCTGTAATTTTCTTCTCTCTTTTCAAATGAGTAAATGAAGTAGTTGGGTATATGAAAATATGTGGGAGAGCGCTGGTTGGCTAAGGGCCGTTAATAAATAGGAAAAAGTAACATATGTT
Source organism: Spatulosminthurus flaviceps (assembly GCA_034693705.1). Lineage (NCBI taxonomy): Eukaryota > Metazoa > Arthropoda > Collembola > Symphypleona > Sminthuridae > Spatulosminthurus > Spatulosminthurus flaviceps. The sequence goes on from JAQFXU010000766.1 coordinate 39,556, forward strand.
TGTATATGAAGGAGAGAGAGCGGAAGCGATCTAGTCCGTAATCATGTAAGGACCGCCGTGAGAGTTGGTCCAAATAGGGCATCATTTTCACATGTTTTAGGCTAAATTGCTTCCTACAACTACTTCAACTTCCACTAAGGTTTCAATTATCAAGGCTATGGCTAGTCCATATCTCTCTGTATATGTGTATGGATAGGAAAAGGAGGCTGAGAGAGAGAGAGAGCGGGGAGATAAATGCGACTATTTATGACAGAAAATGGAAGAAAGCTAAGTTGTGTTTAGACATGGATGAAACGACTAGTTATTCCTGGATGGTTGAGCTCATAAGGGAAAGGAGAGTGTAGTAGTAATAAAATAATATATATACATTTGAGCTCTCTAGGCACATCTCCTATGCTGCTACTATGTATACTACCACAGATGAAATAGTACGCGGTTCTTTTAATCAACTGACCCAGTCAGGCTTAATAAGCTCATTTATGGTGGTAATTATGTTTAACTTATATTTTATTAGATGAATCATTGAAATATGCCCTAGTGTAATTAATGGTTCGCACTTTTAGCATGGCCTTGTTTTTCTACTAATATATCAAGTTTTCAAGATTAGTAGGAGTTTTGTTATTGGAGGGAATTTATATATGCTCTTTTCCAGGAATTTTCTATGCACGTGCAAAGGATGGGTTTTCCCTGCTTATAGACTTGCGTGGAAATTAACTTTGACGTTCTCTCATGCAGACATTAGGCATAGGTTTTCATAGGGAGAGGAATATATAGAAAGATTTCCCCCTTTTTCACATTTCGGCTCTCTCATTCTGTGTGTGAGTGAGAGAGAGAGAGCTAAACTGATCAATAGTCGACATAAATGAAGCCGTTGTCTCCTCCTTTCTCGTGGGAAATGCCAAGGAAGCTATTGCTGTAGAAATAGTAGTACATAGTACTATGTAGAGGTTTGGAATAAATCCAAGAATCCTCTGTGTATGGAGGGAATTAAGTACGTACATATACATAGATTCTTTTGGTTAGACCCAGCTCAGTGTAAATATTTACAGCATTAGCTGAATATTTTAATTTTGTTTAACAAACTTCCCACAAAACTTTTCCCATCTAATGTACTCAGTGGGTTGAAAACCGAGGTTGGCTTTCTCCAACCTTGTTTCCCTCGTCCCTATTAGCAGGATAACTTGGAAAGTGACTTCCCCTTTTATAATTTCCATCTCTCATTCCTTTATACTATGTATTATATAGCTAACAAGTATAGGGTTCCTATGTATGTATTGCTATGTGTTTTACAATTTTAATTTATTTCCTCAGTTTTTGGGGTTGGAGGAGGAAGGAATTTTTAAAGGGAAAGTGCCAAATAATTGGGTGGTATTTTTAATGGGGATTTTGTGGCTGCTATTTGGGGCTTTGAGGCCCCAAGGTTTTTTAAAGTCTCAAAAATTGAAATTTTTGTTTTTTTTATACTAAGAAGATACAATGGGCGCGTTGTTAAATTCAGACTTTAGTTAGACAGTCAACGCCTGCCTAGATTTTCGCTGCTCCAAAAC